>JAHNEJ010001039.1:0-90619 GCA_022559845.1 Amorphophallus konjac
GACCTTAATTTAGACAACTACATGAAGGACAGATGCAAAGACTTGACTGCATGATGAAAAAGGCACTTGCTTTTCTTTTTTTTGTTATTTTTTTTTGAAAATTCCCTCGGGTTCCACTTCGTTTGATCCGAAAAAGGTGTGTGTGAGAGTGTGCGCAGTTTGACCCTGAGTTAGACTACAAAGACCGAAGAGTGGCTTTCCAACTCCGATGGTCCTTGTACCAAGCCAGTTGATACACTTATCTAAAGGTAGTATTTCTTAAGATAAAGTCCGTTCCAAGGGTGGGATAACTCGGTCCCTTCGGCATTGACTAGCTGTAGGCGTTGCCAGGGTACACGGCTTGAATCAACATATGGTCCTTCCCAATTGGGTTGAAGTTTAGAACGCGGCCCTCCAAGTTTGACAAAAATTCTTTTTATGACCATCTCGTCAATTTTGAATTTTCTCTCAATGACCTTCTTTTGGTAAAAATGAGCGAGTCTATTTTGATAAACACGTGCATGCTCGGCAGCGGCCAGCCGCTTCTCGTCTAAGAGTTCCAAATTGGGCAAGGAGTGAATTACGACGTTCGTCGAGGGAAAATTCCTCATCCAATTGTATCCTGAGAGAAGGGATCAGAGTCTCGTACGAGACTACCCGCTTCCATCTCATAAGTAAGGGCAAACGAGTCTACCCGGTGGGGGTAAGGATTGAAGTGCGATAGGGCCCATAGAGCTTCGATAAGCTTTTCTGGCCAGTCTGAAAACTTATTAGACTCGCAGGTTTTCTTTATGATTTTGATCAATGTTTGGTTGGTGGCCTCTGCTTGGCCATTACCTTGTGGGTAATAAGGTGATGAATGATGCAATGCGATTGCGTACCTTTTGCAGAGGTCTTGAAGATCCTGAGAAATGAACTGTGACCCATTGTCGGTGATGATTGTGCTTGGGACGCCGAACCTGGTGAGGATGTTCCTTCATGATGAACCTGATTGTGCTTGATTTCTGTGATCGGTCTTAAATCCGAACCTGATTGTGCTTGATTTCTGCGTAAGCTTCGGCTTCGGCCCATTTGGTGAAGTACTCCGTCACAGTGAGGATGAAAGATTTCTACTTGGTGAGGGAGTTAGGATCACCTAGGGGACCAATGATGTCGAATGCCCACATGGAGAAAGGCCACGGGGAGGATACCGGATGAAGTGAAGAAGATGGTGAATGAATCTTGTCGTCGTGAAGCTGGCACTTGACACACCTACGGACATAAACAACACAATCCTCTTCCATAGTGGGCCAGTAAAAGCCTTGCCTAATGATCTTCTTAGCGAGCATTTGGCTATTTACATGGCCACCGCATACACTTGAGTGTGCTTCCTCCACACATTTCCAGACCTCAGCATCATCAAGACATCTTAATAGAACACCCGTAAGGCTTCTCCTGTACAGTAGACCTCCAACCAATGTGTATTTCTGGGCTACCCTTCTGATGACTTTCTTATCTTCTGTGGTGGCTCCTTCAGGGTAAGACCGATCTTTACAATACTTGACAATTTCATAGAATCATGGTTTCTCCTCGTCAGCCAGTTCTTCTTCGACTTCTGCCAACATGATCTCCCTTTTCTCGAGAATTTCTCCCTCCTGGACCTTCCGTAAGACTCTTTCTTTGATTCTTAGGAGGTATGGGTCTTGAACAGTAGGGACAAGACGCTTGTAGAGGGTGATGGATTTAAACCATACACCTAGAGGGAATCTGAAAGATAAGGCCAAGGAAGCGAGGGCATTGGTCAGAATATTCTGTTCGCGAGGGACATGGACAAAGATCAGCTTGGTGAATAATTTGGCATAGGCGAAGACCAACTCCTGATAAGGCTTGAGTTTAGGATCAAGGGTGCGATACTTAGTAAGCACCTGGCGGAGAACAAGTTGACTATCACCCACGACTCGCAATTCGGTGATATAGAAGGAATGAGCCAGTTCTAGACCAGCTAGAAGAGCCTCATACTCAGAAATGTTGTCGGTGACTGGAAATGCGAGGTGAAATGCCTCTGGGATGGTAATTCCTTCGGGCGTTAGAAAGATAATGTCAATATCATTCCTTTGGGAATTCAAAGCTCCATCAAAATATAATGTCCACATTGGCTCATTAGATTGGGTGATGGACATTAGTTCCTCATATGGAAACTCTGATTGGACAGGATCGAACTTGGGGAGAGGATGATGAGCGAGATGCTCGACTATAGCATAACCTTTAATTGCCTTTTGCTGGATGTAGGTGATGTCAAACTGAGATAGAAAACTCTGCCAGCATGCTAGCCTATCAGTAAGGATGGACTTATCCAGAAGGAACTTGATAGGGTTCATGCGAGCAATCAAATGGACTTCATGAGCCAGAAAGTAATACTTTAATTTCTGCACTACCCAAACGAGGGCAGCACAGGTCTTCTCCATGGCGGTGTACTTCTGCTCACAGGGGTTGAGGAGTTTGGACAGGTAGTAGGTTGCCCGTTCCTTGCCTTCTTCATCGGCTTATGCGAGGACGGCTCCCACGGAGTCATCCAAGACTGAGATGTAAAGGATCAGAGGTTTTTCTGGTTTGGGTGGAATGTGAACGGGTGGACTAGCCAGGTATTCCATTAACCCTTCAAAAGCTTTCTGACATTTAGCATCCCAATAGAATTCTACTCCTGGCTTGGTCAACTCGTAGAAAGGTCTACACCTTTGTGAGTGCTGAGACACAAACTGACGAATGAATTGCAACCTCCCAATTAAACCTCGAACTTCCCTCAAATTTTTAGGAGGCGGCATGTCCCTGATGGCCTTAGCTTTATTGGGGTCTATCCTTATCCCCCTTTTACTCACAATGAAACCCAGTAATTTGCCCGATGATACACCAAACACACACTTCTTCGGGTTCATTTCAATTGGAACTCCCTTGATCTTTGAAACACCTTAGCCAAAACTTTCGGATGTTCCACCCTGGTTCTTGATTTCACCAATAAATCATCCACATACACCTCCAGATATATATGCATCATGTCATGAAATATGGCCATCATAGCTCTTTGGTAAGTAGCTCCAGCATTCTTTAACCCAAACGGCATGACCACGTAACAATATATTCTCCATGGTGTAGTGAATGACGTCTTCTCCTGATCCTCTTCTGCCAAACGAATTTGATTATATCCCGAAAATCTATCCATAAATGAGAGGGTCTCATAACCTGCTGTATTATCGATTAACACATCAATGTGAGGCAAGGGAAAATCATCCTTTGCACACGCGCGGTTAAGGTCCCGGAAGTCGATGCAAATCCTAACTTTTCCATCCTTCTTCATGACCGGGACAATATTCGCCACCCATTGAGGATAAATGACGACTCTAATGAACCTGGCTTTATGGAGCTTGTCGACCTCTACTTTCATTTTTAAAGTCATCTGAGGGTGGAAACGCCTTAACCTTTGTTTTACCGAGACAGACCCTGGTTTTAATGTCAAACGGTGTTCGAACAAGGTGGAGTCCAAACCCGGCATATCCTCATAGCTCCATGCAAACGTGTCCTTATACTCTTTAAGAACTTTGATCAATGCCTCTTCTTCAGAAGGTGGTAGATTATCACTTATTAGGATGATCCAAGGGTCTTCCTCAGTTCCCAAGTTGACTTCTTTGGTGGACTCTTCTACGGCGGCTGATGGCTCGTCGAATCTTCTTATTCCACTAGCATATGCGCCAGCCGCATCCTCATATTCTTCATCCCCTTTTTCAATAGGGTATTCTTCATCGGTGATTTCATAAACCCCATATCCTTTATCAATCACACAATTGTCCTCACATTCTATCTCTGGTAGTTGGATGGGTTTTTCTAGCAACTGAGGGATGTCAAGAAGGGCATGACACCTGGTGGCTAAATCCAGAAGGAATCGACGAGGGATCTGCTTACCCTTGGATTTCTTTGTGGATACTACCCTTGACTCATCATTCCTAGGTTGACTGGGTTATCCTACAGACGAAGAAGAAGCTAAAGAAGATGCCGATAAATGTACAGGGAAGGACCCCTCAGAGGAGGGGTAGAAAAGGTCGCTCATAGGACCTTGGATGGGTGGCGCGCAAGGTGGGACGCACTCGTGGGAGATGTAGGAGGTTTCCTCAACAATGATGTGTTGTTGAGGAGTTTGAAAATTGACATTTTTTTTTCATTTTCATTTTTGATGGCAAAACAATGAAAAGAAATCGGAGGAGGGGGAAAGGTGGTTATGGCTAAAGGATTGGGAGGCTCGTAGAGCAGATCATGATTGAAAACCTGGCGCGGGTTGGGTCTCAACCCGCGCAGGTATGTAAGTAGAGAAGGAAACCTAGGAAGATCGTCAGACAACCGTCTGGCCCAGGAGGAAGACATCAGCAAAGGATGAGGTGAGTGAATGCAGAAGACGACGACTAATGAGCCGTCGATGGCAATGTTGATGACGGATGAAGATCCGCTGGTGACAGGGTCCTTCTGGCGAGGACGAGGATAGTTTGGAACCTTGACAACAGTAGTGATATTCTTTGGCATTTCGGAGTTCAATGGTGGTCCTTCAAGCTGTGGAGGCGAGAAAATCCTTTCCAGTGCAACGGAAATATCCCGTATATCAAACCACTTGTCCCATTCACATTCTGGATCTTTAATCTTGCCTCTTTTGGTGACCCTCAGATATTTTTCAGCCAAATACACAGCATGTGATCCTCCATGTGCTTCTTGCGGGTAATCCCCCATCTGAATAACGGGCCCTTTATTGAAGTGGTTTGATAGGGTCCACGTGAGGGGCTTCCAATCCACCTTGAGTGGTCCTTTGAAGCCTAGGCCAAACCTACGGTTCAGCCTGATCTCCTTTGGTGGTTTCAGCCTACCTTGTAGTTGCGCGCCCAGACCTTTGCCCTGTTGATAGCCGATATTCCTCATAATCTCCCAACCTTTGGAATGAAAAGGGAGATATGGCGTTGTTGCCTTGATCGGCTTCTTTGGTGCTAGCGGAATGTGAGATGAATCACACACATCCAGCAGCGACAATATGGGCCGATGAGACGGCCAAACAGAGGGCAGAGAGGTGTTGATAGCATCCACCGTGTGAAGGACAGGTGTACTGATCACTTTAATAATTCTCCTATTGTAAGGAAACTTTAAGCACTGATGGTTGGTGGAAGGCACAACATCCATGGCTTCAATGTAGGGGCGACCCAGTATGGCCTTGAGTGTGGGGTCCATGTCGAGGACATGGAATTCCGTGGAGACTGACACAGGGCCTAGCTCTGCTTTCAGGATAATCATCCCTTGTGGCGGCCTTTTGCTATTGTCATAAGCTGTGACTGTGATCGAGGAAGGTCTTATCTGTTCCTCATCGACCCCACACAACTGAAGGGTGCTCATGGAGATCACATTTATGGACGCACCCGTGTCTACAAGGCACGGGTTTATGGAGACTCCATTGATTTTTATTGAAATGCACAACGCATATTTCCAAGCTTCCTTGGGAGCGAGCTCGTAGTTGTGGAACATGATGATCGGTTGTGTGTCTGTTGGTGTCAGGACGGTTGAAATCTTCTCTACAGGGAGGTCTTCATTCACCATGACCTTTTGAAGATATTCCATTAAGGCCGCCTGATGGGACGTGGACCTTTGAAGCAGCTCGAGGATGGAGATCCAAGCGAGAGTCTTATCCAGGTGTTTTAACAAATCATACTGTGTCCCAGGGATGGATTTTTCTGGCTGTTCTCCATTGTCCTTCTCTGACTGAGCCTGATCGGGGTTTTGACTATTCTGGGAGAAAACTCTGTGAAAAATCCTTCCACTCTGGAGCACCATTGCCTGCAGATTTTGTACCTCTATGGGCGTAACTGTGGGTTTTGACAGTGGTTTGAGGGGTAGCGGTAGAGGAATGGTTGATGAAGCCGGAGAACGATGGGGGCAGGGATTTTGACAAGGGGTTTGTTCGGTGGAGGCATGGTGGGTAGAGGGGATATCATACGGACTATGAAGGAAAAGGGGTTCGGAAGGTGGAGGTGGAGGCAAAGTGGACATGGATAAGGCTTGAGATGAGTAATGGTTTTGAGATGGGTGATGGGTGATGAGTGATTTTGAAGGCATTGGTGGAGGTATTGTGGAGACAGGCGGGGTCACCTATGGTTGACGGATGATAAGAGGTTTGGAAGGCATAGGGGTAGATGCAGTAGAGGTGGATGGCAAAATGGAGGAGTGAGAGAAGATGAGAGGGTGTGAGGGCATAGTGGAGGGTGTTGACTGATAGGTCATTGGTGAGTTAATGGGAGGGGTGCGAATGAGAGGGCGTGATGGTGGTGGAAATAGTGAAGGCGATACTATAGGTTGTAATGCGGGTTGATGAGAGAGAGGTGCTACCCGGGCAAGGCGAGGGGGTTGCATGACGATAGGGTTGACGGTAGCAAGAATAGAGGTACTTTCTGGGTGCCACACCTGCTCTCTCCCGACTTCTAGGAAGGAGGAGATGGGGTTGACTTGGTGATTGAGCTGTTGGTGCTCCGGTAATGGATTCTGGATTATGCCCATGTTGGGCTGTTGTTGTTGTGCCTACTGAGGCTGTTGTTGTTGTTGTGGTTGTTGCTGTGGCTGCTGTTGTAGTTGCTGGAACTGTGGCCTAGGAGGTGGTCTCTTGGCTTTGAGAGTGGCGATGTATCACCTCATTTCATCCCAGTCAATTTCACCTTCATCATTCGTATCGTGGATGTAAGCTTTAAACTGAAAGCAGTTCTCTACTGTGTGTCCTGGCTGCCTGTGATAGACGCAGTATCTGGAGGTATCAACATTCGGGGGCCACGCGAGCCTTTCCCTGGGTAGGATGAGTGTGTTTGAGGCCATGAGGGCGCTGAAAATATCTGTCAAAGTTTCTGGCAATGGTGGGTAATAGGCTCTCTTGGGACCAATCGGCCTCCTTTGTTGCTGTGGGGGGCCATAATTCCCTGGGGGTGGAACTTGGTGGTACTTAAGTGGCGGTTGTTGTTGCTGAGGTCGGGGTTGTTGCTGGGGTTGAAGTGGTTGAGGCATATTGTTCTGGGGGGGATTGTTTTGGGGCGGAGGACGAGAGGGGAAAGGGCCTTGTTGGAGGGGAAGTCGGGGCATTTGTGGAAGCCTTGGGTTGAGTGCATAGTTGGCGTTGTTGACTGCACTCACCTACTCATTTGTCACCACCCCTTCTGTCGCTCCACTTGGGACACCAGTGCCTGTCTTTCTGATCACCTTGGACTTCGGCGGCTCAAACATGTGCATAATGGGGGAGTCTTTTTACTAGGTCTGGACATACCGGGCCCTTTCATAGAGTTCCTCCATTGTGGTAAGCTTGTTCATGGCCAGGACGTGCCTGAATTGCGGGGTTGCATTGGACATAATCATCTTTACTTGTTCAGGCTCTGAGAGAGTATCTCTTATTCTTTCTGCCAAGGACCTCCATCTATCGGCATAGCGGATAAAATCTTTGTCGGGCTTCATTTTCTCGGCCACTAGGTCGGTAATGAAAAGAGAGGGACCGACCCTATCCCGATACTTTTGCAAGAATCTTTTTTGCACCGTATCAAAGTTCTCAGCCTCGCCGAGCTCCAAAGAATAGAACCACTTTAGCGCAGGACCATCCAATGATCTCCGAAAGGGGTATGCCAGGGATCTTTGGTCATTTTACCAATAGGAGGATTCATACATGAAGTCTTTGAGGTGAATAAAGGGGTTGCCAGTGCCATTGTACCTGTGGTACGTAGGCATTTCGGAGGGAGGAAGATGGATCACCGGAAGGATTGGTAAAGCAACCTTCGGGGTGGATTTCACGTCCACCAGTTTCTTTAAATTTTGAAACTGTTCGTCCATTCTATTGAACCTATTGAGGAGCGACTGGGCGAGCTCCTCGGGAGGTGACGGTGGCACCTGCCACTGGGAAGGAAAATGTCTCCCGGAGACTTGAGGAGGAAGCCCCGAATGAAAGGGAGCTGCCAGGCTGCCGGCTATGTGGGGAACAGTAGGGGTTTGAGATTGTGAAGGGAATTGGAACGAGGGTGGTTGTTGGCTCGCCTGCCCTTAAAGCGAGGGAGACTGGATGGCTTGGGCCAGTGAAGGAGATGGGATGGCCTGCACCGACTCTTGGAGAGGTGCGATGGCTGGAGTTGACTCCTGGGGGGCGGGGGAAACAGATTTCCCTTTCAGAATGGCCTGGAAGGCCCGGAGCTGCTCAAAGATAAGCTCCGTGTTGGCGAGGACACCTAGCAAAGAGGAGATGTCCTGTGGTGGGGATGTGTCCCCTGCGGTAACATGCACCTCACGTGAGGGCTCATAAGAAGGACCTGAGTCCATAGCATGGACTCGCGGCTCGATTGATTGACCACGACCAGGGTGGTTCTCTTCAAAAGACTCGTGAGCCATGCTCAAAGTTTTTCCGGAACGCAAAAACATACACTAACACACAGATAGCAAAGATTATCAAACAAGTGAATGCCTTTACGCCCTCTTTTTTGTTTTGATTTTGATAATTTTTTGTGTGTTTTTAACCAGATCACAAAAAAGGAAGGACCCTAATTCCAATTTGTTTCACCGCCGTGTCAACTAGGGTCTCTCGTCTCACCACGAATGGGTCGACTAACTCTGGAGAACTTCAATGGTACAACTAGCCCAGTGAATGAAGAGGGAATATTTCACTGTCGGGGACTTACGGAGGTCCCGGTGGAGGATATTCTAGTCCGTCGAGAGGAATTCCCGAACGGAGAGTCCTTCCTTCACCGAGAGAGGGTGATCCTTAGAAAAAATGAAAAAAAAACTAGAAAAGGGGTAGATGCATGCAATGAAGTGCTGAATAGATATACAGAACATAAGAAAGCAACAGAGATAACAAAGATATAATCAACATCCAATGAATCACAAGGGACTAGGGGCGAAGTGCACGAGGTGCACGAGGGATAAGAACTGAAAGTGCTACTGTGAGCACAACTAGAGCGCATGAGGGTGCAAAAGTGGGGGGGGGGGGGAACAGGCGGTGCCGAAGTTGCAAGAGTCACCAAGGGAAAGTGAAAGATGTGCCACCATGATCGCCAATCTGTGAGCGACGCACGAGGGGCTCGTTTTGCTACAACACAGAAAGAAGAGAGAAGAGGAGAGAGACCACCATGGGAGATTGCTCCGGCGGGGCGTGCGGGATAGATGCAATGTAATAAGAGATGGGGATTAAACGGCCATAGCAGGAAATGACTCTCCGCGACCTCGGGGGATGTGAATAGTGCAGAATTCAAATGACAGCAATTTAAACGGCCATTGCGGGAAGTGACTCGCCGCGGCCTCGAGAATATGACAAGATATAAGAGTAATACAAGGTATAAAGGGCGAAAATTTAAACGGCTATTGCGGGAAGTGACTCGTCGAGGCCTCGAGAATATGAGTAAATATGAGCACAATACAGAATATGAATGACAGAAATTTAAACGGCCATTGTGGGAAATGACACTCCGCGGCCTCGAGAATATGATGTGATCGCCAGGGGCCGGAGACCCCAAAATAAAGAAGGTGATCGCGCCTACCTCAAAAGCGGGAGATGGCGGGTTGCCTCTTCCTCTTCCTTCGGCCGACCGATGGAGAGGGCTTTCCTTGGTTACCCTTGCAAAAAGAAGAAATAGATAAATAACAGGTGGATCAGAAAAGATGGCAGTGTAGTATTAGTCCATTGATGAAGAATAATGAAATCGTGACAAGACACACACCTCGTTGGTGTTATTTTTAAACCCCTCTCAGACACAAGTAGGAGGAGAAATATGATGATGAATGGGATTATGTAAATGTATATAAAAGAAGACTCCCTTATGAAGGGAGTCGGAGAATGCGAGATGATGAATGCAAAAGAACTACGGAGAAAAGGGGAGAGAATTGACTTATTGAATGTGCCGATGGCGGGATCCGGCGGAGCTTCGGCAGCGTGGGGACGACGTGGAAGCAGAACGGATGGAGCTAGCCTTCCTCTCGTGAGCGTGGGCACCCGAGAAGCCGGCAGAACCTCCCTCTACAAAAGACCCACGGGTTAGAAATGGTATCCGACAGAGTCTCTCCTTCCTCTATCGGATTTGAAGCCCCTTCCCTTCGAGGGAGGGGGTCCTCTATTTATAGAGGAGAAGTGGATTGAGGCGTCTAGGGACCTGGACGCCTCAAGATGGGGGCATCCAGGACCCTGGACGCCTCCATCAATACATTAAATATTTTTTATTTTTTTAATTTTTAATATTTTTATGAAGGCGTCCAGGAGACTGGGCGCCTTCATTTCCGCCCACCGGAACCCCGCCGAAAGCCGTAGACGGTGGGTAAAGCGCGTGGTTTTGGTGGGTACCCGTGACTCACGAGTGGGCGTGTCTAGCTGACAAGACGTCCTTATATTTTTGGATTTTTCCGAAGCGTCAAATCGAGCGGCGTGCCGAGATTGTTCGGATGCAGAGTATGGGGGCATCCAGGCCCCTGGACGCCTCAAGACTGAGGCGTCCAGGTCTTTGGATGCCTCCATCATTATATTTTTATTTTATTTTATTTTTTTTATTATTATGTATTGATTGAGGCGTCCAGGGGCCTGGACGCCTTAAAGAAATCCCGCCGAATCAGCTCCGAAAGACCGTTGGCATCAAATCGTTAAATGTCTTCGAGTTCGGATTCTTCCGGTACGTCCGGTTGGTGGCGATGCTATCCGTATGCTACCTGATTTCCGTAACGAGGCGATTTTCGGATGCCGAAGAAGCGTTACGTTACCCACTCAAAAGGTGAAAGAAGACCCAAGAATGGGAAGTACTCAAGCGATTCAGAATGCGAAAGCCACTGCGGGGCGTCATATAGTAATATGAGATTTTCTTAAGGTGATGTCTGGAATAGCGTGTCTACAATGTCGAGTGAACATTCGGCCCGGCGAGCTGACAACTAAGAACCTCTGAACAGCACCCTCGAACCTCAAGGAAGAACCGCCTCACCTGAAAAGTAGGGATGCGTCTCCAAATAGAGACTCAGTAGGGGTCCCGTTGAACGCCAACCGGAAACAACGGCGGTAGCGGAAAGGAAAGCTACAACTACAGCAGGAACAACGAACCGGTGGCCGGTCAAAACTCGGCACTACAGCTACTCCTACTGTACCAGGAAAACACACCCCGATCTCACGGTCGGGGCTACCAAACCACACTAGTACCACTTACAAAAGTAAAAAACCCAACCGCAACAACGCCGTAGAGGCCTGTCTCCCCGGACACAGCCAACGTGGACACGCTGTCCAGGGTGCAACCTCGACCACCCGGTCCCGGACACCACACAATAAGACACAACCTCGGTAAAACTACTAGCACCAGTCTCACAGCACGAAGACCGACACATGCGTCACGGCAAAACGACCTAGACTCAACGGTCAACATGACCAAAAATACGAAGGTCGAAGTCACAGAGACTGACAGTCTGTCACTCTTGACTCGACATGAGTACCTCCCACTAGAAGCACAGTCGGTAGCGTCCCCTGACGACTTACACTGCACCGCAGGTGAACTGCTTGACGTGGTAGCGCCTACCTGAGGCACGGACACCGTACAAGTAACCACAAAGCAAGTGACTAGCTGGGGTCACTCTCGTCAGCGTATGTCCAACTGCCCCCAACCACGTGTGCACACACAGACCATGCGTCCTAGGTCTAGCCTCTAACTGGTTTTCCCCTTACCCGGACTCTGGCTACAGACGTGGGGCCCGGTAGAAACCAATCTAAAAACCGTCCTCAGGGTAGCCTCTCCACCACTCCCCGGTGGGACCACACGCGTGTAAGTAGGCTACGACTAGTGGAGGGTCAGTGAAGGAGTAGACTCTCAAGCCACGGAAAACAACGTCTCGACCAAGCACAAGGAATGCTCCTGGCGCTAACACCGTCGCACGGTGACCACGGTCGGAGAAGAAACGGGACTCATAGTCCATGGGCCACGCACCCGACCACGCATAAACGTAGAAACACGGTTCCCAAGGAAGCTCGCAGGCCGCCAAACCGAATCCCATTCCCAGGGAAAAGCGGGAACCCTCCAGCCCAGGCTGGGCAACTGGACTCGTAGTCCAAGGCCACACACATGGCCCACGCGGAAAGCACAGAAGCACGATTCCCAAGGTAGCACACAAGCCGCCACGCCGAAAACTAGACTCGCAGTCCAAAGCCAAACATATGGCCCACTCGGGAATCATCTTCCAGGAAAACTCACGACATGCGGGGGAGACCCCACCGCACACACACCGATGCACGGTGACTCGATCAAGGGTAACACGGAAGCCCGGAACACGTGGGGTCACCCGGACCCACCACACCTATGGGCACGCTAAAACTAGGTAGCAGGGTCCTCCCGACACCCTCAAAACACGGACATAAAACCCTCGGGGTGTCTGGGATACTCACGAGACCGCAAGTCGAGTACTGGGTCCCAACCGGGTTTACCAAGCACCTACACAACGCGAAACGATCGTGGCAAGCACGAAGGACCACTTCGGCAGAACATAGTGCCTGGCGGTCTATCTTTGGGCCGTCACAGCTATAACGGTCCAAGGATAGGCCGTCACAGCACCCTGACGGTCCAACTCAGGAGCGTCAGACACTCGGTGTAAAATCGGCTGTAACGCGCCAGTCCTGGTGCGTCACAGTCTCTGGCGCGCCTAGCCTGGTGCGTCAGAAGATGAGCAGAAACCAACCGTGATGCACACTGCCCGGGGCGTCACGGTCTCTAACGGACCAACGCTGGTGCGTCAGAAGACGGGACAAAACTGGCTGTAACGCACACCCCTCGGGGCGTCACAGACTCTAACGCTCCAACCCAGGTGCGTTAGAAGGTGGGGACACGTCCTCTCTGATGCTACCTCACAGGGGCATCACAAGGGTCTGACGCTCCACCTTGGGTGCGTCAGAGGCCTTGACCCCCAACGGTCAAAACCACAACGGTCGACTGCCAACGGTCGGATCATCACTCTAACGGTCCAACCTAGGCGCGTCACATGCCCTGGCGGTCTATCGTGGGACCGTCAGGCCCAAGGACCACCCAGTTGGTAAAACAGTAGGCTGTGACGCACCCACCCTGGGGCTTCACACGCTATGGCGGTCACTGGAACGACCGTCATACTGTCCCGGTGGTGGAACGACGGGAAACGACCAAAAACACCAACCACGCCCCCATACCTCCATGGGAGAGGGGGAAAACAAGGGGGAAGCCCCCAAATAGCCCCTAGCATGCATCTACGGCTTCAGATCGGCCAAAAACGCGATGAAACGGTAGATCGGCTCACGAGCCCTAAAACATGGAATTTTGCCAAAATTCCCCAAATACGTCCGCTCGGCTCACCACAGCCTACAAAACTCGTGAAAAAGGGAATGCACGAGCTGGGGGTCCATCTCCCTACCTCCACCAAAGAAACGACGCGCCGTGGATGCCGATCCACAAAGAAATCACCGTGAAACCCTCGCCGGCTCATGGACGCGCCACCGAGCTTCCACGCGCCTCCATCCCCCGATCCTCGACCCATCCTCACCGTCCTCCTTGCCCGCGTCGCCCTGCCGCGCCCCCGTCTCACTCCGTCGGCCGCCGGAGAAGAGAGGGTGAGAAGAGAGCATGGGAGAAGAGAGAGAGGGAGAGAGTGAGAAATGAGAGGGGGGAGAGAGAAAGGGTTAATATATATAGAAAAAACCCAAAAATTCTAGAAATTCAGAAAATTACGAAAAATTACCTCCGTGATCCATGGGAGGAGCACAACAGGGAAAAACACCTCGGTTTGCCCTGCACAGAGTTCCGAAGGCGCATCAGGGAAAAACACGTGTAAAACACAAAATACGCTCCGAGACCCACTAAAAATATCCGAAAAAAAATCCGGGGCATTACAGCGGCCTTGGTATGCCAGATGGGTGTCAAGGACCTTATAATTTTTCTAACAATTTCATACTCACTGTAGGTCTTTCCTAGACTTCTCAAACTGTTAGTGATCACATTCAAGTGAGCATACATCTCAGATATGGACTCTTCAGGCTTCATTTTGAAAGCCTCGTACTCAGAGACTAACATATTGGCTTTAGTTTCTCTAACCTGAGACGTCCCTTCGTAAATAACCTCTAACTTATCCCACATCTCCTTAGCAGTGGTACAGGAGGAAACTCTGGAGAATTCAGTGGGATGGAGAGCACATTGTATAGCATTGATAGCTCCCCAATTCAGAGTGGACTTTCGAATATGCTCCTTAGTCTAGAATTCCTCATCTGGAGGTAAATCAAATGGACCTTTACTCACAACCTTCCAGATCTCATAATCCTTAGCACGGAGAAAAACTTGCATCCTATTCTTCCAGTGAGCATAATTGCTACCATTAAAGAATGGTGGCTTGCTAGTTGAGTGACCCTCAGCGACTACACCTTTAGCATCCATATCTAATCACTCCGAGATGTGAGGCCCTAAGGGAGAGTTAGGCTCTGATACCACCTGTTGGGACAGATGGATACTAATATCTAGAGGGGGGTGAATATATCTACCCCTTAGAAATCTACAATAGTTAAAATCAATGCGGAATAAAAACAAACTACTGTAACTCAATTCAGAAAAGTAAATTTCAGCAATATTAGAAGAGATCAGATGACAACACTAACAGTTAGCCAAACATCCAGGTACAGTACGATGGCGGAGACTGATCCTCACGCAATATGTGGAATTCCAGATTAGCTTTGCTTATCCTTTCAACCACACCTTTTGATATACCTAATGGATGAGAAGCTTTAGCAATAATCTCAGATAGCAATTATAGCGAGTGAAGACATGTATTACTTAAGCATTCATTAAACACCAAACAGACAAGAGTGTAGATCTCTAATTTAGAATAATCCACTTAAGAAAAATTTAAATAAAAGACATGCAATAAGCATCAATATGGAGGAAAATATATGCACGAGGTGCACAAGGGGATGTGATCGCCAGAGACGCGAGGCCTCAAAAATATATCAATGAAAGTATGGGAGAGATCGCGAAAAATACCTTGGAGTGCGGGGATGTGAGTGCTTCCTTTCTCTTCAAATCGGCCGGCCGACGAAGAGAGTTCTTCACTTTTATTACCCTTGCAAAACAAAGACAACAACAACAAGAAGATATGGATTAGGAACAATGGTGTGTAGCATCAAATTCAATAAAAATATATGTGAGCATGAAAAATATGAACAATACACACCTTAAGGGGATTGCCCTTAAACCCCTATGCAATGAGGGTGTGGGAGATATGAATGTAGAAATAAAAATTAGGGGGAAAGAGTGCAAGTGTTGCACTTATGGGGAGATCTCAACGTGGTTGAGAGAGGAATTAACATGAGATGAACATGCATGCATCAGTTAATGATGATAAAAGAATAACCGAAGAATCAAAATAAAAGAAAGAAAGAAGAGCCTGTTGCTTGGCTTTGAATGCTCGATGGTGAAGAATCTTCCGAGGATGAAGAAATTAAAGCATAGGAGTCCCTCCTTCAGCCGGCAACAGCACCTGTGAGAAGAAAAGAAGAAGAACAAAAGAAAAGAAAAACAGAAAGAGAAGAAGAATGGAGGGAGGAAGAAAGGAAATAGAGAAAAAAAACCGCGGGGAAAGAATCAGGAAATCCAACCCGTTAACAGAGCTCGGAAGCTCTATTAATAAGATAGAAAAGAGATAAGAAGGAAAGAGTCTAAAGGAAGGAGATAAGAACGGGCAAGAGCCCAAAATAGGAGAGGATTAGACTGGGCAAGAGCCCAAACGAAGCAGTGACTCTCTGGGGAAAGGCTACGTTCGTTTGGAACCCGAAACTGAAACACGACTTGAATAAGGGCGTTAATTCAAGAATTGACGACCTATCCAAAGGGCGTTAATTAAAACACGACTTAGATCAAGGCGTTAATTCAAAAATCAAATTTTAGAATTTATTTGAAAAATTGTGAAACACGCCTGTTCAAAGGCGTTAATTAAAACACGCCCTAGCCAAGGACGTTAATTCAAAATATTCAAAATAGGGCCATTTTTCATTTCTCAATATTATTTTCTCATTTTTTAGGTGGAGGTGCATCTCGTCGCCCTGATTCCAACGACTATTTTTGCGAATTTTTCTGACACCTGGAAGGCCACCAAATCACCTCTGGAAGGGGTTATAAAAATAATAATAAAAAATTCAATTTGAAAGACACGCCCTCACTTGAAGCGTGAATTCATTTTTTTAATTTTTTTATTCAAAATAACGCCTTATGCTAAGTCGTTAATTCTCGAAAAATTCCGAAAAATTCTCAGAAAAATCCAGAAAAATAGGAATTTGATAGAAATGACGCCTTGAAAATATGTCGTTAATTTTTTTAGAAACGCCCCATGTCAAGTCGTTATTTAAAAGACGCCCCAAGCCAAGTCGTTAATTCAGAAAAATAGGAAAAAAATGCCCAGAAAATCCAGAAAAATCCAGAAAAAATCTAGAAAAATCCAGAAAAATAGGAGAAAATAGAAAAAAATAAGGAAAGGGGGAACAAAGGAAGAAACCTAAGAAAAGTGAGAAAAACCACTCAAATAGAACTAATTTGAGGGTCAAATTGGGGCATTACAAGGTAATATGAGATGTACTCATAATAACGTCAATTTTGGCGTGTCTACAGCTGCCCCGCCTTGGCGTCTGCTTTGCAAGGGAGCAGAGCAAACTGAAAAGTAGATGCCAAGGTGTGATGAGACACGCAATCGACATCACTTGATGAGAATGAAATCAAAAGCTCGAGATGAAGCAATCTCGGGAAATCCAACGAAATCAACAATGTTTGGATAAAGGGGGAGGTGTGCACGCGGTGCACGAAGGAGATAAAAGAAAATGATCAACTTCCAGCGCGGTGGAAGTACCTCAGGTCACAAACCTGTAGGTTTCACCATTGGGGAGCGGTTACCAGCCAGTGGACGTGCTGCAGCCAAGGTGGATCAAAGGAAAGGAGATAAAATAAGATGATAAAAATCCAAACAGGGAGCTTTCGAGAAAATGACCCAAAATAGCGTCGAAACGAACTGAGGACTCAATTCGGCATGGAATAATCTCATATCTGGAAAGATGAAGATCAATTTGGCTCCCAAACAGCTCATCAGAATGATTTTTCAACAGTTGATTCAAAGTCCTACATGAATGCATGCTGGGTTTAAAGGGAAAAATAAATCAAATAAAAATATAGAATAATCAAGGATAATATTGTTAAACTGCCCAGACTGGGTCAAGAAACCGATTCTGCGAGCTGATACTAAGCCGAAGCCCGTTTATCCGCGCACCAACTCGCAAAAGGGAACCATCGTCCCCAGTCTTGGACGGCTCAACGGCCTATCCGTATGACTAAGATGCCTCTGGAATCATCATTATTTTTGATGAAGGGGAACTCAAATTCCAGATTTACCAAAGCCATAAGGTCCTTGATATAATCTAACAGCGTATTAACATATAGTAAAATGCATACAAGGAGAGATGGTGATAGCAATGGGCACATGGGGGAACTGAGAAATGAGGTGTCAGCACCGTGGGGCTTGGATAATGATGATGCCCAGTCGGCGGGACCATGAGCTTCTTATCCTGCGCTCAAAATTTCATTAGCCAAGATATAAAAGATATAACAAGCAATGAATAAGGCCTTTAAGCATAGCATAGTATTTCATAGCCATGAATAACACATAGTAGGGCAAAGCATGGATAACATGAATAGCAAGGCATTGCAAAGCATCATTATTTGTTATGTTGTCATGAGGAGACAATCTGGCTAATCAAAATTGGAGCTGAATGATTGAAAATCGAGAAAATGATTAGCAGGAGTTGATTGAATGATAATGAGATGAATAATCAAGATGATAACCGGGAGATGTAACAATCAAAATGCCCAGGGAGATATGAGGAATTGATAATCAAATGCCCAGGGTGGCATGTCATGAGAATATCGGGAAAAATCAATAGATTGCTAACAATGAGTGAAGATAGGACTTATCCCGTGCCCTTGGTCCTTGCAAAATTGTTCCTGCAAAACATCATCAGAAAATACAATGCAAATCTTTTTGGATTTTGAAAATATGCAAATTTTTATGGAGTTTTTTTTTTTTTTTTTTTTGGAAATATGCAAATTTTTATGGAGTTTTTTTTTTTTTTTTGGAAATATGCAAATTTTTATGGAGTTTTAGAAATAATTGCATTTTTATGGAGATTTAGAAAGAAATATCTGATTTTTGTTTGACTTTGCAATATTCAATTTTTTTAGATTT
This sequence comes from Amorphophallus konjac, assembly GCA_022559845.1. NCBI lineage: Eukaryota > Viridiplantae > Streptophyta > Magnoliopsida > Alismatales > Araceae > Amorphophallus > Amorphophallus konjac. The sequence goes on from JAHNEJ010001039.1 coordinate 18,241, forward strand.
TGGCTTAGACATTGCTAAAGCAGCATCAAAGAGTTGTTTTGAACCACTGGCTAGGGGTCCTAGTTCCTTCCCTTTTCGCTAAAACTGCCCAAAGCCGGGCGTGCATTGAAAGTGGCGTCCTATAACCGACTGCCTTTGATCAACGGTGCCCCTACCAAGGCCATACCCGAGAAACATTCGGTCTTGGAGGGAGAAGAGAAGAATAATTGGAGATAAACTTTATGCAGGATGGGAGACATCCAGACTTGAATTCCTTCCAAGGTGTTAACCCTCAAAGAGGTAGTCTGTTGCGCTGGGACTTTATGCCTTTGATTTTTAGACCCATGACATGCATACGACCAGGGTTTTCCCTGCGGGGACTTTGCCACTCTTGACATGCCATAATTCACAATTTTGAATTTATCGAAATTTTGACTTGATTTTCATAATAGCCCCTTTTGACTAGATGTATATCATGAAAGCTCATATGAAAACTCATATTAATTTTGGGTCAAGACTGCCCCTATTTGAGACTCCTCTCGTATTGGGATTACCAAGGTTGGTCATCTTATCCGTCAACCTCTTGCCCCTGCATGCGGCCGAGTGAAGAAGAGAAAAAACTTTCAGGAATACTCATGGCATGGCCAAAGTAGCAACGGTGTTTTAACCAAAGGAGCCGACTAAGGACGCCGTGAAGTGTGTGGAATGCCCAGCTAAGGGTTGCTCTTAACAAGGGGGGAGAGAATGTTGAATTCCCAGCGCGGGTTCTTATAACCAAAGGTGCTGCAAAAGCAAGCCTAAAGACTCTTTTGAGAATGATTTAATTTAACAAAAGCCTAAGATAAAGGTTTAAAACACCACTTTTTAAATCTTGTTAAGAAGCACTTTATTTTGAAAATCATGGGTGAAGTAATGAGGAAATGATATTATAAAAATGCGTACTTACGCCAATATGTTACCTTGCAAAAATCGTTGAAGCAGCTGTCAGAGGCGAGGTTGATCATCGTGGGATTTGCCCTCTTTGGCAGTCAAAAGGATTGGCAGCAAAGGATTGAAAGTGGCTTAACAAGAAGGAGTGGTGCCAAGACCAGACTCAGACGAATAAGGAGAAAAGAAAAAGAGGCGAGGGCTAGAACTCCCTCACTAAGGTGTGGAGACCCTGATCACATGGAACAGTCTACAGAAGAAGCGGAGAATTAGAAGGAGGAGTGAGGACTAAAGCCTCGAAAGCAGTGGGAGAAAGGGCAGATGCCCAAGGCAGTGGATGTGGAAGAAGTTGGGTCGGACCCATGATTAGGAGGAATCAGATGAAGAAATTGATAGATGGAAAGAGGCGGATCCGGAGGGTCTGGAGGCAGAGGAGGATCGTGAGAGGAGAAATCATCCGGAGGCTCCGGAGGGATAACGAAAGAAGGGACGCGATGCCCTGGGGAGAAATAGGGAAAAAGATGATGAAAAAGATGACGAAAAAGGAAGAAGAGAATAAGAGATATGGAGTCCCGGAGGAGCAAAAAGATGAATTGAAGGAAATATGGAAGGTCCGGAGGTTCCGGAGGAATAAAATCAGGAAGGAGAAGGTGGAAAGGGGCGTCGTGCCCGAGGGAAAAGTCCGGAGGTTCCGGAGGGATGAAATCAGTAAGGAGAAGATGGAAAGGGGCGTCGTGCCCGAGAGAAAGGTCCGGAGGTTCCGGAGAAATAGAATCAGAAAGGGCGAGATGCCCAAAGAGGAGGGATAAAATTCCTGGAGGTTCCAGGGAAATGGCAGGAAGGGGGACGCGATGCCCCAAGGAGAGTGGATAAAAGGATGAATAAGAATAAGATGGGAAATGCGGAATATCCGGCGGTGCCGGAAGGCGGGGAAGATACGGGTTTGGAAACCCGGGAAGCAGGAGGTGCAAATGCATGCAATGGGATGGATGCGATGAATGCAATGAATGCGCGAATGCAATGAGATGCAAAGAATATGGAGAATATGAAGGGCGAGAGGACGAGATCCTCCTCCTAACCCTGGGAATGGCCCATGGAAAAGATGTGATAGACAAGAAGGTGGATGAAATAGCGGAAGGCCTTTCGGCACCAAGATAACTGCCCCTCCACGGCAGTGAAAGAATACAGCCAAATGGCCTAATGGATGAAATACAAGCCCATGACGAAGCTTCAATAGTAAACGACAACTCCCTTGGAGGGTGAAAAGTAATGGTGTGAGGGAGTTGGAAAGTAGGGCTCAGAAGCATCATGTTGCCCGGGGGTTCAAGATTTGGAAGTTGGAACAGAGGGTGCCCTGCCCAGCCCTTACACAGCATCAGTGCTTGGCATGACGGCGACTTGGCCTCTTCAATCATGCCTGGCACAATAACCCGGATTGGCATCCGGCAAATGAACTCTTGCATTTTGAATAGCGCGGCCATGGCCAAATTCTTTTTTCGCAGCTCTTGATCATCCTCGGCACAAGTGTTTGTAGAAGCACTCCCCTTCCGAGTAGTAGAGGGAGGTGAAACAGAGGCGGAAGGCTCCATGAATGGTGGGGGCGTAATGAAAGGCGTTGGAGAAAGGATAAGTGGAGGCGGAGGTATAAACACGTCGAGTTTCTCCCTTTGCTCGGAAGCAGTTGGGATTGGCTCGAGTGCAAAAAAGGGTGAATCCTGCTCAGGATTAGCCACGGGTAAAGGTGAAGGGTTATGTGGTGGAGTAGGTATTATAGGCATAGTGGAGGGTTTTGAGGTTAAAGGGGTAATGGAGGGTTGAAGTGGTGGGATGTTAATTGGGGAAGGTTTAATGGTGGGTTCAATGGAGGCCGATGGTGTGAAGGTTAATGGTTTAATGGGTGGAGGTGTCATTGGTGGAGGTTTGATGGAAGGTTCAGGGGAGGGTGATGATATGAAGGTTGATGTAACTGGGGGAGGTATAACTGGTGGAGGTTTGGTGCGGGGAAAACGCCGGACGGGGCGAGCGGTGTTAGGAGTGGGAGGAGACTCAAGATGCGCCGGTGTGGGTGATTGGAGTATCGACCCATCATCGTAACACCAAGAGGTCTCGGAAACGGGGGTTGGATCAGGGATGGTTTCCTCCTGAGCAGGGGGTTCATCAAATGATAGTGGGGGAAGTGGAAAGTTAAGGAAACTCGGAAGGGGTGCCTGCATAGCTTCATCATCGTACATCGCTTCAGATTCTTCAAATGCCGGCTCTTGATTGCTTGAAATGTCAACGCCGTAGTCGTCCGTCCTATCCTTCCATTCTCTCTCCATTCTTGTAATGTCATCCAAAGCGGCATGGAGAGGATTAACCGGAGTAGGAGGAGCGGGCCGTGAACTTGTAACCCTCTTTAATTGTTCCTCCATGGAAGCAATCTTATCAAAGATATTTTGCTGGAGGGGAGTAACATGAACAATAGCGGGTTGGCAGGGCATTGAAGGAGGAGGGGCCGCATAAAAAGGCCGTGGAGGGGAGTTGACGGGATGACCCGTAAAAGAAACCGGACGGGCCGGATTGCAAGGAATAAATGGGCCTCGGGGCCGTGTTGGAGGAGGAATAGAAGGAGGCGGGTGATGGGCCACCCGAGAGGAAGCATGAATAGAAGGAGATGGGTAATGGGCTACCCGATTAGAAATATGAGTGGAAGAAGGAAGTGGGTGATGGGCCACCCGAATAGGATTAGAAGATGGAGGTGAATGAGATGCACCCTCAACGGCCGCCTTAAGGGCTTGGATCTGTTGAGGGGTGAGATGATCCAATGCATGGATGATTCGGGAGACCTTCTCGTCATTGGGAGGAGACGATCCCGAGAGAATAGGGGCTCGCAATTGAAGAGGGGGACCATGAGAATGGACATTGCCCATGGGTCGGGCATGACCATAATAGTGAGAATGTGGTCCCTTGGAGAGATGGCGAGAATTATGTTGAACATGTTGAAGGTGAGGATTATAAGATGTGCTAGGTTGTATATCCTCATGAATTGAATTGAACATGTTGTTTTGTTTATCAAAATAAGGCATTACGCAATCCAAATAATGTGCAAACAATTTGCAAAGAAACACACAAGTTGGAATGGTTACCTTGATTTTTATTTGTTTGAACCTTGGTGCATTAAAGATTTTAGCAAAGTTTGGAATGATTCGCACAAGGGGGGAACCTAGTTTCAATATGATTTGAACTTCAATGCCAACTAGGGATCCTCTCTCACCGTATAGGCCAACTATATCGGGACTTCAAAAGGGTACAACCTGCCCGGCGTCCGTGAGGGAATCCACGGGTGCGGGGACTTATGGAGGCTTGGTTTAGGAATTTCCAATCCAAAGAGACGGAATGCTCAATGGAGGGTCGTTCCTTCACCAAGGGGGTGTGTGGATCCTAATGAAGAGAGAGGAGGTCTCCCAAACCAAATGCAAATATGAATGCAACAGGGGAAATTAGGCCAAACAGCACAATAATGATCAATCAACAAAGATAAGCATGAAAACTCACCCACGAGAAGGGTTCTGGAAACCCACAGAAAAAACAAGCCCTGGAAGGGGGCGCTAATAAAAAAGACACGACGGTGTGACTGTCGTGAATAAACGTGAGGGCCCAGGGGCAGAGTAAAACGCGCCTTAGCGTGAGGCGCTATCAATAAAAGGACGCCGTATCCAGCGGGCGTCAAATCAAAAGACACGCCCTAATGTGGGGCGCTAATCAATAACAGAACGCGCCTTAGGGTGAGGCGCTATCAATAAAAGGACGCCCTGGGGAAAGGCGTGAATTTACAGGCAGCAATATAAAGCAGGAAACCCGGGAGTATGATGGAAAACGCCCTGTCAGAGGGCGTAAAATATTCAGAAGACGCCCTTGGTTAGGGCGTTAAATCAATAAAAACGCCTCTTCCAGAGGCGTGAATTCACTTTCTGCAGGAAACCTTCACGGCCAGCAGTAATAACACTCAATCACAGCATCATGGCAATCACTAGAATAAGCATGCTCATCAGGAATTTTAAATAGGTGGAGATTTTAAAGAAAAATCAACAAACTGACCAATCACTTAGGGGAGGGTGTAAAACCAATGGAGGGTGCCCGAGGGGTACAAAAGGGAGACGCACCGAGGGTGCAAATAGGGGAGATGGCACGCGCGGGTGCCTAAGGGGAAAGGGGTAATGAAAGAAGAACACAAAGGGTCCCACCGTGATCGCCAATTTGTAGATCTCTAATTTAGAATCCACTTAAGGAAAATATCAAAGAAAAGACAAGCAATAAGCATCAATATGGAGGAAAATATATGCACGAGGTGCACAAGGGGATGTGATCGCCAGAGACGCGAGGCCTCAAAAATATATCAATGAAAGTATGGGAGAGATCGCGAAAAATACCTTGGAGTGCGGGGATGTGAGTGCTTCCTTTCTCTTCAAATCGGCCGGCCGACGAAGAGAGTTCTTCACTTTTATTACCCTTGCAAAACAAAGACAACAACAACAAGAAGATATGGATTAGGAACAATGGTGTGTAGCATCAAATTCAATAAAAATATATGTGAGCATGAAAAATATGAACAATACACACCTTAAGGGGATTGCCCTTAAACCCCTATGCAATGAGGGTGTGGGAGATATGAATGTAGAAATAAAAATTAGGGGGAAAGAGTGCAAGTGTTGCACTTATGGGGAGATCTCAACGTGGTTGAGAGAGGAATTAACATGAGATGAACATGCATGCATCAGTTAATGATGATAAAAGAATAACCGAAGAATCAAAATAAAAGAAAGAAAGAAGAGCCTGTTGCTTGGCTTTGAATGCTCGATGGTGAAGAATCTTCCGAGGATGAAGAAATTAAAGCATAGGAGTCCCTCCTTCAGCCGGCAACAGCACCTGTGAGAAGAAAAGAAGAAGAACAAAAGAAAAGAAAAACAGAAAGAGAAGAAGAATGGAGGGAGGAAGAAAGGAAATAGAGAAAAAAAACCGCGGGGAAAGAATCAGGAAATCCAACCCGTTAACAGAGCTCGGAAGCTCTATTAATAAGATAGAAAAGAGATAAGAAGGAAAGAGTCTAAAGGAAGGAGATAAGAACGGGCAAGAGCCCAAAATAGGAGAGGATTAGACTGGGCAAGAGCCCAAACGAAGCAGTGACTCTCTGGGGAAAGGCTACGTTCGTTTGGAACCCGAAACTGAAACACGACTTGAATAAGGGCGTTAATTCAAGAATTGACGACCTATCCAAAGGGCGTTAATTAAAACACGACTTAGATCAAGGCGTTAATTCAAAAATCAAATTTTAGAATTTATTTGAAAAATTGTGAAACACGCCTGATTCAAAGGCGTTAATTAAAACACGCCCTAGCCAAGGACGTTAATTCAAAATATTCAAAATAGGGCCATTTTTCATTTCTCAATATTATTTTCTCATTTTTTAGGTGGAGGTGCATCTCGTCGCCCTGATTCCAACGACTATTTTTGCGAATTTTTCTGACACCTGGAAGGCCACCAAATCACCTCTGGAAGGGGTTATAAAAATAATAATAAAAAATTCAATTTGAAAGACACGCCCTCACTTGAAGCGTGAATTCATTTTTTTAATTTTTTTATTCAAAATAACGCCTTATGCTAAGTCGTTAATTCCCGAAAAATTCCGAAAAATTCTCAGAAAAATCCAGAAAAATAGGAATTTGATAGAAATGACGCCCTGAAAATATGTCGTTAATTTTTTTAGAAACGCCCCATGTCAAGTCGTTATTTAAAAGACGCCCCAAGCCAAGTCGTTAATTCAGAAAAATAGGAAAAAAATGCCCAGAAAATCCAGAAAAATCCAGAAAAAATCTAGAAAAATCCAGAAAAATAGGAGAAAATAGAAAAAAATAAGGAAAGGGGGAAAAAAGGAAGAAACCCAAGAAAAGTGAGAAAAACCACTCAAATAGAACTAATTTGAGGGTCAAATTGGGGCATTACAAGGTAATATGAGATGTACTCATAATAACGTCAATTTTGGCGTGTCTACAAAGAGCAATAAAGACGCAGAAGCACAAACCAAACACACAGAACACAAGCAATTTTAGGTGGTTCGGTTTTCACCTACATCCACCCCACACTTAAACTAAGTGTGGCTTACTGCTGATTCACAACTTCAATCCGCTGATCCACAGCTTCGGAGATTAGATCCATACACACCGCTGATCCACAGCTTCGGGGAAATGATCCCAAACCACTGAGCCTCACAGCTTGCTACTGCTAAGCTTTACAGCTTCGCTGTCCGAGGTCTCAACCTCACCCGCTGACTCACAGCTTGATAGAGTTTTGAAAACTTAAAATGAAAGAAAGGAAACAAGATAACAGTGTAGCTCTCTAGAAACATATTGACTCTGGATTTGATCCACAAGTCAAGTACAATTACCAATACTCTCAAGCTCTCTCAAAATCAGACTTACGACACTCTGTTCTCCTTCAGATTTCTCCTCTCAACTTTAGGCTCTCTTCAGCTTCGTAGTCTTCTCCAGCTCTCTATGCTTGCTTTACCAATCTTTAGCTCTAGCTCACTCGCTCTGTCTATCTTTTTCTCTTCAATTTACGATGATTTTTAGATCTGTGGGATCATGTCCCTTTTATAGCCTCTGCGAGACGAGGGCGCGTGGAAACCACATTTCCCGCCCAAGGAATCTTGAGACGAGTGCTTCACTGGAGGTCCACGTGTAAAGATATGAAGACTCACAGTTCCACGTGGCTGAATCTCCTTTAGACCCTTGCCTAAGATCATATGCCAATAACCTGATTCTTTAACTTCCTCATAACTCAAGTTTGCAGGTTGTCAGTGTCCCCATCAAGTGTTGGACCATATAACTGACTTGGCAAACAGATGACAATATTAGCTTTTAATTCAAGTGAGTGTTGTTACCATTGACTCTATATGTAGCACAGTAATGTGCACTGACGTTACATGCAGAACAACTAAGTATGCACCGACCCTTAGCAGCAGACCATATGAGTATGCATCAACCTTCTGTGAAGGAACAGAACTATGTTTGGACCAATGTGCTGGCTGATCAGAATATGCACGGACCTGCTATGCATAGAACGACAAAGATGCACTGAAGTTGTCTGTCTCAATAGAAAGATGCACCGACCTCTATATTTGTAAGACAGACACTGCACTTGTTTCTTACCCGCGTAAGACAATGCATGCACCGACTGAGGTTGTGCACGACACAAATGTGCACTGACCTGAGTCCATGCATATATCAATATGTGGTGTGGACACTAGGCCCACTTTCGGACCCACTACTCGGAGCCGACGCCACACCGCCCCGACCGCAGCGAGCTTGTGGCTCGGAGACTCCTTTGAAGACTCGGTGTCCTGAAATACGTATTTATACGTATTTGTGTATTTGTGTGTACAGTGGTATTTGTATTATTAAACCACCATATCTTATTTTATTTTTACCCAAGTCAAAGTATTTTATTTTATTATGTCAAAGTCAAAAGAAGGTTGGTGAGTTTTATTTTATTAGGCTAAGGGCATAAGAGCAATTAGGTGAAGTTAAAGGTTTGGTTGTCATAGTCCTCCCTATATAAAGGGGGGCTAGGGTGTTATGTTCTCATACATGAATGAATGAAGATTTTGCAATCACGTAAGAGCCCTCCCTCTTACTTTCCCCCTTCCCTCTTAGATTCTTATGAGTTTTGAGAGATTGCCCGGTGTGAGACCGTCGGGCGTGACGTCGAGCTACGTGAGGTGGTGACTATCCCGTCCCGTTCGTGCCATCGGAGTGCCGTCGATCCTTCCTCTGATGCCGACCGCGTCAAATTTGGTATCAGAGCCCAACAACGGCGCCTCTGTCAACCCCGACGTCCCCGTCATCTCCCCTCCTTTCTTTTGGTTGCTAGAAGGGAAAAAAAAGAAGAAGAAAGAGAGGAATAGCAGAAGAGATCTCCCAATCGGTTGAGAGAAAAGCAGAAAAAAAGAGAAAAAGAGAAAAAATTGTCTCTGGGCTGTGTGTGTGTGTGAGAGAGAGAGAGAGAGTGAGAAATAGAGAGAGAAATCAAAAAAAAAATTGACTTCGCGGGGGGGGGGGGGGGGGGTAGGGGGTGGGGGGAGCATCGTCGCCCGTGCCCCCCCCATTCAAAAGCTTCAGACGCAACGGGTGCAGCCCACCGGCAGCAGCCGCCGCAGCTCCACCGCACGCACCCCCGCGCCGGACCTCGGGCCCGCAAGCGCGCCCGAGCTTGCGCCCGTCGCCCCCACGCTAGCCTGGCCCGCGCCCGCCGGCCACGCCTGCGTGCCCCACGCCCCTTGCCCCCGCGCCTGTTGGACACGCCCGTGCGCCCGTCAATAATGCCGCGTCCCCCCGTGCGCCGCCTGCACTGTCCCGTCGTCACCGAGTCCGCCAGCTCGCCCTCGACGATCGCACCCACTGTGCGCCGGCCCGATAGCCTGCGTGTGCCTGCCCGACAGCCACCGTGGACCGCGGCGTTGTCCGCGCCCGCGTGCTCCAGCGAGCACCCCATCCTGCCTGCTTTGTTGACATTTGACTGGGTGATTTGCGCAGTAGAAAAAAATTGAAAATTTTAAAAAAAGGGTGTTATATATATATAATATATATATCATAGATATATAATATTATATATCTATATCTATATTTTTATCAATTTATTAGATTATTGATTGTGGCACTCGAGACCTAAACTACGGCTCGACCGACGATCGAGTCACCTGGTCGCCGACACATAGTCCGTAATTTACGGAGTGTGAGTGCCCTTGAGTCTCCCTGCGCGGAGAAATTGAATTAATTTATTCCCCTGCGTAGGAAATTTTAAATTAAGCGGTTTTGTAATAATGACACCTTCCCTGCATGGAGTGAATTTGTTGTAACCGCCCAAGCTTCATCGACGTCGTGCGGGAACGCACGTCCCCACTCGCCTTCGTCTCCGGTCGGAGCTGGACTTTTCAGTCTAGCTAGGTACGTGCTCCCCTCACTTGCTTATTTAGTATCTTTTCAATTGTCACACGACGAAGTGAGAGAGAGCCCGACCCATACAGCCTGTCTCCTGAGTGCATCGCTGTGGACAGAGAGAGAGAGCTTGTATGATCTCATTTTTAAGCCCTAGGACTGTCACATTAGGACACCATAATTGTCAGGAGGTAGTTCCACAACTACTTCACCTACGGGCGAGCAACTCTCCCTGACCGGTCCCTTCGAATAGACCCTTGCGTATTAGTAACAAATCGGGTCTATAGCTTGCTAATTTTTTATCCTAGGATTGCATCATTTAGGTCTGAGTCCGTGCATGCCACGCTGGTCTAGGAATTCATCAGGCCGTCTAGAGCGCCCTTCAACGCTACAATCACCCATGGATCAGAAGAGCGGGGGTGCTATGTTGGCCCAACTCGAGCATAACATTATGGCCCAATTTAAAGAATCCATAGGCCTATTACGAGTCGAGTTAGGGGAGAGGATGCAAACCTTAGAGGATCTTGTGAAAAAAGATGAAGGAAATCCCGTGGCCAATCCTAGGGAAGTGAGAAACTAACCCCACCAAAATCAGGCTCCTCGAGGTAGAGAGCGAGAGGATCGTGCGTCTCGAGAGAGAGACCACGACGATGAGGATATCATCCTATGGAACGTCAAGATCGGCGCTCCGAGTTTTGATGGGTCCCTAAACCCCGCTACATATCTTGATTAGGAGACCGGGATGGATAAATATTTTGATTGGCATCACCGCATGACCCCTGCCACAAGGGTGAGGTTTGCCATGTTGTGACTCCTCTGTGTTGATGATGTTGACATATGCTTTACTTCATTGGCAACACCTTGTTTTGATTGATTGGCAACTGTTTATGTTTTGATGAAATTGCCCTTATCAGATTGTCTGTGTGTTCAATGCACTTTACAGGTTTACACACTGCACATAGACTCAAAGTCTACACATTGCACATAGAGTCTATACACTGCTTTGTGTTGTGTTTGTGCATCGTTTAGAACACAAGTATATACATCCATGCATCTTGGGTCGACCCCCTTCTTAGATGCGTCGACGCCCCCAGATTTCCAAGTCTATACACTCGTCTTCATGCATAGCAGAGTCTATACAGTGTAGCTCATATAACTTGCATGTCTATACATTGCATTGTGGCGTTTGTGCTCAAAGTCTATACACTGTCCATCTTCTTAGTGTCTCATGCATTAACTAAGTCTGTACACTGTCCGTATGACTTAGTGTCTTTGTGCATTGGGCGAAGTCCATACATTGCAGCTCACTTAACTAGCAAGTCTATACATTGGCTGTTGTCCTGCAGCGTCAACACAAGTCCATACACTGCACTATAGCATGCACGAAGCTAAGTCCATACATTAGTCAAGTCTGTACAGCGTCATGCATCATTCTTATAAGTCCATACACTGCATTGTTGCTTGCTCGAGGTGAAGTCTGTACATCCGTCAGTGAACTTCGAAGTCTATACACTGGGATCTTTACCTACGTTCAGTTCTGCAAGTCTGTACATTGGGCTTTCACGTAAAGTCTATACATCCTTGAACTGTGCAAGTCTGTACATCGTTGCTTTGCCAAAGTCTACACATTGTGAACCTTCAAGTCTATACAGACTTTGCTTCGCTCAAGTCTGTACATCGTCCAGTTGTCTTTGGCAAGTCTTCACATCGTGAAGTCTATACACTCGATTGTCTTGCATTGCATCAAGTCCATACAGCCTTTCCTTTGGCAAGTCTGTACATCGTTCATGAAGTCTGAACAATGAGCAAGTCTGTACATCTGACTAGTCTGCATCGGCTAAGTCCATACATTGTCCAGTGCATTGCATGCATCATTCATGAAGTCTATACATCGAGTTGAATGCTGGATAAGTCTGCACATCGTCTATCTTACTTAGAGTCTCATGCATAACATGAAGTATGTACATCGTACATCATTCAAGTCTACACATTGTGCATCATTTTAGTTGAAGCCTGTACATCATGCATCTAGTGTTTCAAGTCTATACATTGTTGCACGTTGTGTCTGTCTAAGTCTTCACAGTGCTTCTTCATGCATTGAAGTCTGCACATTGCTGCACACTCATCAAGCCCATACACTGGCATGTCTTTACATTGCCTAGTCTATACATTGGATGCTGAATGTTCTTCAAAGTCTGCACATTGCATTACACTTTAGCAAGTCTGTACAGCGGTTGCCTTCATATAGGAAGTCTGTACATCGCACAGCACTGCATATATGAAGTCTATACATTCCAGAGTCTATACATTGCATTCACGTTCACAAAGTCTGTACAGCAAAGTCTATACAATGCATTCGAGTTCACAAAGTCTATACAGTGAAGTCTATACAATGCATTGCATCCCACAAAGTCTGTACAGGGTTTATACTTAAACTGATAATTCTATTTCGTCTGTCTGACAGGGATTCTTTGTAGGGATTGGTGACTTGGCTCGTGATCCAAGGAAGGACGAGGTGATCAGATGGTGACACGTGGAAGCAGCCCATCACAGGATGTTGCCATGTGGATGAAATTGCCTCGGATCTGGCAAATTCTTTGGGCGAGAAATGTGGAAGCCACGCGCCCTTATCCAATCTGCTGCTGGTATATATAGGAGTCTTCTTCTTCAGGAGGAGGCAAATCGAATAGTGGCAAAGTCTAAACAGTGAGAGTAAAACCCTGAAGTAGCAGAGAGCCACCGATCCACAGAGAGAAGAAAAGTAGAGAAGAAGAAAAAGAGAGAAGAGAAGATTGAGAGAGAAGTGTTGAGAGAGTGAGATTGAGAGAGTTTGATTGAGAGGTTGTATCTCAGACTCTTGGTTCAGATACTAGAGCTGAGCTTTGCTCATTCCGAGCTACATTCTCATTTGGGTTTTCTATTTTTGTTTGCTTCTGTCTTTTATTTCCGAAATTATTTCTTCAAGCTGTGAGTCAGCTGTTAGCAGAGGTGCTGCCTCTGGACGGGTAAGCTGTAAATCCCAGCGGTTGCTGTGGAGGTCTCCACTGGACAGGTGAAGCTGTAATCCTCAACATGCAAGACTTGTCTCGGACAGCAAGCTGTGTTGCTCAGCGGTTTGTAGGCCAAGCTGTATTGCCCAGCAGACGCAAGCTGTACTGCGCAGCAGTAAGCCATACTCGGTTGAGTGTGGGGTGGACGTAGGTCTCTGACCGAACCACCTAAAAATCTTGGGTGTCTTGTGTTTGTGAGTTTGCTTGTGATATGCTGTGTGGCTGCATATGTCGACACTCCTCATAGTGTTCTTTCTATCGCTCAACAGTTGTTTGTTTTAAATTCCGCATTATAGTTCAATTGTGTTTTAAATTAGCCATTAGATCTATTCACCCCCCTCTAGATCCACACTCAGTGGAGATAGACTGCGTCCATCTAACATAACACTTGGTATCAGAGCCATACTCTTCTACAGGGACTCATCGCCCGAAGAGGAAAGGCCAAGATGGATGCTCGAGGGATGATAGCTGAAGGACACTCAACTATAATGCCCCCATTCTTCGATGGATCTAACTATGCATACTGGAAGAATCGTATGCAAGTATTTTTGAGGGCTAAGGATTACGAGATCTAGAAGGTAGTCATCAAGGGACCTTATAAGCTGTCTCCTAATGAGGAAGTTTGGACCAAGGAGGAGATCAGGAGGTCTACACTAAATTGGAGTGCAATAAACGCCATTCAATGCTCTCTGCACCCTATAGAATTCTCCCACGTATCAGTCTGCAGTTCAGCTAAGGAGATGTGGGATGCACTGGAAGTGATCCATGAAGGGACTTCTCAAGTTAGGGAGACGAAGGCTAATTTCCTAGTGTCTGAATATGAGGCATTCAAGATGAAGCCCAACGAGACCATCAAAGAAATATATGCTCGGTTGACAATCATTACCAATGGTCTTAGAGGTCTCTGGAAACCTCTGACAGAGTATGATCTAGTGAGGAAGATATTGCGTTCCCTGACTCATGCTTGGCATACTAAGGCTACAGTTATGGAGGAGTCAAGGGATTTGCGAAATACAAGGGCTGATGCACATTGTTCAGAATGCCAAGTCCATACAGCCATTGTACATACTTCATCTTGTGCATCACTGCATACACTGCAAAGTCTATACATTGTCTTCACATTATCAAGTCTATACATTGCTTGATGCATCGAACGAAGTCTATACAATGTGTCGACATTAAACTGATAATTCTCTATCTGACAGGCTCTATTCGTGAAGCTTAATGAAGGGGCACGTGATCCGAGGCTGGAAGGGCTGACAGGATGACACGTGGCCAAAACACTTGGGCGGGAAATGTGGAAGACACGCACCCAGTGCTGCTCCTGCTGTGACTGCTTATAAAAGGAAGCCTTCGGCCATAGATGAAGACTGATCGAAGCAGAAGGAGAGAAGCAGAAGAGCAGAAGAAGAGAGAAAGAATAGAGAGCTGTTCGATCCAGAGAAAAGAGAAGAAGAAGAAAAGAAAGAGAGAAGAAGCAGAAGAGAAAAAGTGAGAGATAGAGAGCTCGAGCAGAGTGTGAAGAGAAGAAGAAGAGAGAGAGAGAGAAGGAGTTCGTTCCTTAGATCTTTGGTTCAAAACCAGATCTGAGGTTGCTCACTTGTTTGAGCTATATTCCCTGCAGAGATTTTTTTTATCTTTCGTTTGTCTTTTGTTTTATTTTTTTTGAAACTCTTGTGTTCAAGCTGTGTGGCAGCACTTGCAGTGGTGGATTCCACTGGACGGCTAAGCTGTATTGCCCAGCGAGTTTTGCAGAGGAGGATTCCTCTGGACAGCAAGCTGTGAGGCTCAGCAGGCGAGGAGGATTCCTCGGACAGCAAGCTGTGAGGCTCAGCAGGCGAGGAGGATTCCTCAGACAGCAAGCTGTGAGGCTCAGCGGATTGTAGGCAAGCTGTGAGGCCCAGCGGTTCAAGCTGTGAGTCAGCAGTAAGCCACACTCGGGTTGAGTGTGGGGTAGATGTAGGTCTGGAGGATTGAACCACCTAAAAACCTTTGTCTACTGTGTGATTGTTTGGTAGTTTGACTTGCTTCTATATTCCAATCTTCACGCAGTAGATGTATGCTTAGGACGGTTCTTCATCTGTTCTGGGTGGTTTTCGCTTTGTGCCCACTATCTATTCAGTAGAAGTTTTCATTTCACATTTGATTCTGTTGTAGTAATTTTTATAGGGTGTTTGATCTATTCACCCCCTCTAGATCACCCTTTAGCGTCGCAACAATTGGTATCAGAGCCTAACTCTTTGTGCAGGACTAACATCCTAAAGAGGATCGGCCATGGATGCTAGAGGGCTAACAATATAGGGTCAGTCCACTACGAAGCCACCATTCTTCGATGGTTCCAACTTCCCATATTGGAAGAACCGGATGCAGGTCTTCCTCAGAGCCAAAGATTACGAGGTATGGAAAATTGTGAGCAAAGGTCCTTATGAGCTACATGAGAATGAGGAATTATGGACCAGAGAAGAAGTCTGAAAATCTACTCTGAATTGGAGCGCTATCAACGCCATTCAGTGTGCACTCCATCCCACTGAATTTGACAGAGTGTCATCCTGCAAGACAGCCAAGGAGATGTGGGATACCCTCGAAGTCATTTATGAGGGAACATCTGAAGTGAGAGAGACGAGGGCAAACATGCTAGTGTCAAGGTATGAAGCATTTCGGATGAAGCCTGGTGAGACAGTGACCGAAATGTATGCTCGTCTGACCATCATAACAAATGGTCTAAGAAATCTGGGAAAGAGTTATGCTGATCATGAAGTTGTAAGGAAGATCCTTCGATCGTTGACTCCTATATGGCATACCAAAGCAACTGTGGTTGAGGAGTCAAAAGATCTACAAAAGATGAAACCCAATGAGCTGATAGGTTCCTTGATGGCGTACGAGATGAATTTACTACAAGCTGAAGAGCTCGAAAATAGGAAGCCTATTGCTCTGAAGGCCAAGCATAGCTGCTCAAAATAGTCCAGCAGCATTGGATCATCCAGTGATCGGAGTTCATCTGGATCAGATCTTGAAAAGGATGAAATATCTATGATCACAAAAGAGTTCAGTATATTTCTTAGAAAAGAAGGGAAGAATCTCTACAGAAAATACCACAGCAGGAAGCAAAACAGGTATAAATTTAAACCTACTGAAAAATCTGATGTTAATGCGTGTTATCATTGCAGGAAGACAGGTCATATGAAGGCTGATTGTCCAGAGTTACAGAAAATGAAAGGAAGACCATGGAAGAAAGCGTCAAAGGGAAAGGCCATGGTCAGTACATGGAGTGATGAGGAAGAAGGCACGCTGAGCACTTCCTCAGATAGTGGTAAATCAGAAAAGGACATCTGCTTGATGGCCAGAAATGGAGAAGAAGAAGAAGAGTCTGATCAGGTATCATCCCTTTTTGAACATTACACTATTTCTGATTGGGCAGATGCTTATGGAGATCTGTTAGATAAAGCTAATGATATTAGGAAGGAAAACAGACTCTTGAAGAAGAAAATAAACTCTCTGGTTAATGATAAAACTCTTTCTGATAAAGTTGCATGCTTACAATCAGAGAATGACAAATTGAAAAATGCATGTTCTGAGTTTGATGAATTAAAGCATGTTGTGATTGATTGTAGGAAAGAAAAAGAATTGCTAAAAAATGTTGTTGATGAATTAAAATTGAAAATTCAGAAGTCTGAAAAAGAAATTAAGATTTCAAATGAAAAATATGAAGCTGTCTTGTCAGTGAATGTTGAATTGAAGAAAACTATTGAAAATCTGGAAAATGAAAATTCTGACAAAATGAAAATCATTGAAAGCATGACCCAAGGAACATAAAATCTAAATGTCTTTCTAGGGTCAAAAGTTAATTTCAGAAAGGAGGGTCTCGGCTTTAATCCCTCAGCTAAAAAGAGCTTTGAATTGAAAACTATTTCATTTGTGGGAGAAAAGAATAGAGGACCACTTATAAAAATGGTCAATGAAAAATCTGCTTTCAATAATGTTAAATCAAAAGTGTCCAGTGCTAAGGACAAGGGAAAGCAGAAAGTTGTAGAGCCTAGAGCTGCATGCTTTTCTTCCAAGGTTAAGTCCAAGGCTAAGGGTCAGCCAGCTAGCACATCAAAACCCCAGCCCAAGACTGCTAAGTCTCCATCACCATCAACTGCTCAGAAAAAGACCCAATATAAGTCAGTTCAAAAACCTAGAGGGTCAAATGTGGCAGAGAAACCAAGTGCAGCTAGGAACCCATTTGCTCATCCCTATTTCCCTAGAGCCCAAATCTATCATAACATTCATCCTCAACCACTTAATAGGTTTGGGTGGAACCCTGCATACATGAGGTCTAGGTATCAGAATTTCTCCACTTGGTATCAGCCCTATAGACCTCAGCCAGCTAGGAGATGGGATAGTCATTTTAGGACATGGAGTCCTAGTCACCAAGGGTTTTTTGGTAAGCCTAGGACCAATTTGGGCCACAACTTCCCGTACACTCATTAGCCAAGGCACTGGCAGAAAAATAAAAATATTTTTAGTAAAATGAATGCCAGGACTACACAACAACCATCAAAGCACCAGAAAAAGAAAAGTAAACCTGTTGGTGCTGAGAAAAAGAAAAATAACAAAAAGAACTCTCAAGCTGTAGAATCCACCAAACCTTCCACCTTTACACAAATGTGGATCCCTAAACAGCTGTTGTCATGTTTTCACTCTCAAATGTCTGGTTCTGTCTTGGGGCCCAAAATATCTTGGGTTCCAAAAATTGCTCCCTAAGTGTGTTTGTAGGTATGTCTGGTAGCCGGGAACAAACTGATGAAACAGAAAAGGCTACTTCATGCATATGACAAGAGGCAGGGCCAAAATCCTAAGAGCTGAAAGAAATTGGAGGCCTTGTCAAAAATTTGATGCAACACCAAGGGTAAAAATAAATCAGTCAGGTAAAGTAGGTAAGTGATTTACCTTCAGAACTGAATTGAGAAAGTCATGTTGAATTGGTTGCTTAATTTCTGATTCTCTCTTCTTGTCTAGCTGATCAGTCTGTATTCCAGACTCAGCTACTGAATTTAATTCTGCATAAATTTGATGATCATCTTCTGCCATCTATTGCACTGTGTTTGAATGAGTCATTTAGTGCATGTAATTGATGCATGTGTCTAATGTCTGCATTTATCATTTGCATCAAGAAAATTGTTCAATGCATATAGGACGGCTTTGCACTGCATATATCATTTGCATAACCTTGGTATATCAAATGGTAAGCTACTAAAAGACAGGGAAATATGTCTGAAGGTTCTTACTATGTGTGAGATGGTCCTTGAGACCAGGTACTCCGCCAAGTACCAAGGGTCTAGTTTTCATATAGAGCAGTGTACTGCATATTATTAAATTTGAAAAATCTAAAAAAGAATAAAATGTTCATGACTTTGGTGCATAAACTTGAAATGATTGCATACTTATCTTATGTATCATTGGTGCATAGCATAGCATATTTTTTTTTGCATCTTGGTGTCAGGGGGAGCTGAGTGTTCTGATCAGTACTTTAAATCCTTTTTACTCCTCATTGTCCCCATTCAATTCTGTCATATTCTTTGACATCAGATGCTCTTGGACTTTATTGCCTATTGCTATCATTTCCCTAACCTTCACTGAACAATAGCATTACTTTCGGTTTATACATTGAGCTGTGGTTATTATAATTGTTCACTTATAAGAATCACACATAAAAATTGAAAGGAACTGAAGGTTTAACTTTTATAAATTGAAGAGTTTACTGTCTGCACTTCAGAAATTGAGATAAAAGAAAACTTTTATAGCTCTTAATCTTTGTCTCGTGGTTAAAATAGAATAAGTTTTTGTTAATGCCTGAAAGTGTTAGACTGGAAATGACTAGAAAAGGTAAATGAGAGTGTGTACTAATTTTTTTAAACAATCACTCTAAAAGAAATAAGGGCAGTTGTAAATAAGATCATCAATGCAAAGAGCTGAACATAGTGACAGAGCAATGGCTGAATTGCACTGAGAAACTGTGATCTCCTCCAATGAAGCAGGAGAATTCATAAGTCATGAAGTGCTTCAGATTACCTCTGTTCATACGGTCAAATCTATAGGGGGAGTTTTCACCAAGTAACTGGGGGTACTGGCCTTTGATCAAGGTGTGCCCTTAATGTCAAAGGTGAAAATTGTTCCTTGTAGGTCTTGATCTGTAATAGATCTAGTAGTTTAGGCCTAGTAACTGGGGGTACCTACCTCTGATCAAGGTGTACACCTAATGTCAAAAGTATAAATGCCACTGGTCTATTCACCTAGCTCAGTTTCTGAAAATTAAAAAGTGAAAAACAAACTGCTGTAACCCTTTGAAATCAAAAGTCATTGAGTGAAAATTATTTTTCTCAATACATATTCAAGTTACCTTTCTTGAACTTCCATGTTTAATCACGAAGAGTATTATTTCTGACTTCTCTATTAAAAACATGTGCCTTAGATTCATTGCTATAAATGGAGTCTAAAACTCTTTTTCAGTGGTCAGCTGCTTTACTCTATTTTTATCACTGTTAAACCTGAATTCTTTCAAGACTGTATATTACTGAATCTTATACTTTAATAGTCATTTATAATCATACTCATTTTTCTGAACCACTGCTTCAGCTGTTGTGTAATGACCCCTTATTCTCTTCATGTTCCTTCCCTACCTTTGATCATTTGTTTCATCGGTCCATATTCCTTCTCAAAGGGGGAGCCATAATTTAGGAGGAGTCAGTACTTCAGGGGGAGTTTGAGCATGTATTCTGCATGTTGCACTCATGTGTTTCTTTCTTTTTGATCATGTCAAAGGGGGAGAATATTTGACTCACTGTCACTTTGTTGCCATCATCAAAAAGGGGAAGAATGTTGTGCCCCTTAGGCACAAGCATATGTTATGTTG
Organism: Amorphophallus konjac; assembly: GCA_022559845.1. Lineage (NCBI taxonomy): Eukaryota > Viridiplantae > Streptophyta > Magnoliopsida > Alismatales > Araceae > Amorphophallus > Amorphophallus konjac. Next base: position 38,064 of record JAHNEJ010001039.1, read on the forward strand.
TTTTGATGATAGCAACACAGTGAGAGTATCACAGGTGCATTCATTACAGCGAGTCAGTATAGATGCATTGCATACTTTGCATATGCTATGTTGTTGTGGCTAGCATACATCTATTGCTTCAGTTGAATATCTGCTATGTGCCTACATTGCATCAGTGCACTTAGAAGGGTCGACCCCCCCAGATTCACATGTCTATACATCACGCATTCTGAAGTATGTACAGCCAGTACATCAAGTCTACACATTACACACACACAAGTCTTCACACTTAATGTCTATACATTATCTTGTGTTGTGTTTGTGCATCGTTTAGAACAAAGTCTATATATTCATGCATTGTTCATAAAGTCTGTACATCGGACTGTTTCAGCTAAGTCCATACATCGGTTGCAGCACTGCATGCACACTCATAGTCCATACACTGCACTGTAGCTTGCTCAAGGTCAAGTCTGTACATCGGCTAGGCAGCAAGTCTGTATAGACTTTTGCATTGGACTTAAAGTCTAAACATTGGCAAGTCTGTACATTGGACTGTTCATGCACTCAGCCCAAGTCTATACATCGTCCGTCTCATGCATTGTCTTAGGCTAAGTCTATACAGACTTCAGCGTCTCATTTAGCGTCTAAGGCAATGTCTATACACTAGACTTGAAGTCGTCTGTGTCTGTTTGACCGACAAGTCTGTACAGCCCTTTGCATTGCACTTAATGTCTATACATTGTGCATCATCTTGTTCAACGTCTCATATGCACATTTGAGTCAAAGTCTGCACAGCATAAGTCTATACATTGGACAGTCTTTCTTAACGTCTCAAGTAGACTTGAAGTCTATACACTGGACCGTCTCTATTATCATCTTATGCATAGGCTAAGTCTACACATTGAAGCATGCATTGTCTTCAAGTATGTACAGCGTCCAGTGTCTTATTGTTAAAGTCTATACAGACTTCATCGTCTCAACTTGCGTCTCATGTCAAGTCTGTACAGAGTCCATCGTCTCATGCAGCGTCTTATCTGAAGTCTGCACATTGGTGTTTTTACCTACGCTCAGTTCCACTAAGTCTGTACATTGAGCGTCTCATGCAAGTCTATACAACGCATCAGACTAATGTTTCAAGTGAAGTCTGTACAGCGACATGCATCATTCTTCATATCCAGACATTTCACTGTAGCTGCAGCTGTGCAAGTCTGTACATCGCTGCATTGGCCAAGTCTATACATTGCACTGTAGCTAGAACTGTGCAAGTTCATACATCGTTGCATTGGCCAAGTCTATACAATGCCAATTGTTCATGCATGATAGCAAGTCTGTACAGCCTATGTTCACAACATAAATCTGTACATCATTCTGCTTGAACAAACGCCAAGTCTATACATTGGCTTTGCTTGCACGAGCCAAAGTCTATACAGCCTGTGTGCTTCTTTCACAAAGTCTAGACATTGGTTCATGCATTGCATACAAAGTCTGTACAGCGTCTACATAGTTTGCATTCTCGAAGTCTGCACATGCATCTCTTCTTTAACAAGTATATACATTGGTCCATACATTACAAAGTCTGCATAGTGAACATGAAGTCTGTACACGCTTCAAGTGGAAAGTATGCACATTGTTCAGAATGCCAAGTCCATACAGCCATTGTACATACTTCATCTTGTGCATCACTGCACACACTGCAAAGTCTATACATTATCTTCGCATTATCAAGTCTATACATTGCTTGATGCATCGAACGAAGTCTATACAATGTGTCGACATTAAACTGATAATTCTCTGTCTGACAGGCTCTGTTCGTGAAGCTTAATGAAGGGGCACGTGATCCGAGGCTGGAAGGGCTGACAGGATGACACGTGGCCAAAACACTTGGGCGGGAAATGTGGAAGACATGCGCCCAGTGCTGCTCCTGCTGTGACTGCTTATAAAAGGAAGCCTTCGTCCACAGATGAAGACTGATCGAAGCAGAAGGAGAGAAGCAGAAGAGCAGAAGCAGAGAGAAAGAATAGAGAGCTGTTCGATCCAGAGAAAAGGGAAGAAGAAGAAAAGAAAGTGAGAAGAAGCAGAAGAGAAAAAGTGAGAGATAGAGAGCTCGAGCAGAGTGTGAAGAGAAGAAGAAGAGAGAGGGAGAGAAGGAGTTCGTTCCTTAGATCTTTGGTTCAAAAATAGATCTGAGGCTGCTCACTTGTTTGAGCTATATTCCCTGCAGAGATTTTTTTTATCTTTCGTTTGCCTTTTGTTTTGTTTTTTCGAAACTCTTGTGTTCAAGCTGTGTGGCAGCACTTGCAGTGGTGGATTCCACTGGACGGCTAAGCTGTATTGCCCAGCGGGTTTTGCAGAGGAGGATTCCTCTGGACAGCAAGCTGTGAGGCTCAGCAGCTGAGGAGGATTCCTCGGATAGCAAGCTGTGAGGCTCAGCGGATTGTAGGCAAGCTGTGAGGCCCAGCAGTTCAAGCTGTGAGTCAGCAGTAAGCCACACTCGGGTTGAGTGTGGGGTGGATGTAGGTCTGGAGGACCGAACCACCTAAAAACCTTTGTCTACTGTGTGATTGTTTGGTAGTTTGACTTGCTTCTATATTCCTATCTTCACGTAGTAGATGTATGCTTAGGACGGTTCTTCATCTGTTCTGGGTGGTTTTCGCTTTGTGCCCACTATCTGTTCAGTAGAAGTTTTCATTCCGCATTTGATTTTGCTGTAGTAATTTTTATAGGGTGTTTGATCTTTTCACCCCCTCTAAATCACCCTTTAGCGTCCCAACACCTAGAGCCCAGTCCCACTTCTTTGCACAGTCAACCTATCCAAATAGGTCAGGATGGACTAGGACTCAAGGAAGGTTTACAGGTCATGGACATCAGGCTACACAGTCTTATAGACCTTATCCTAGAAATTGGGTTAGTGGGTATGGCAAGTGGACACCTAGGAACAAATATTTCTACAGCCAGCCCAATGATCACTATGGCCAAAATTTCGTGAATACATCCTGGCCAAGGCACTGGCACAGAAATAATCAATCTATAAATAATCATGCTAGTGTTAACAAGAAGAAGCAAAACAAAAAGAAATCTGTAAAATCCACTGAACAGAACTGTTTCAAACAAATGTGGATTCCGAAAAGTTTGCTTTCTTGTTTTAACTGCTTTCCATCTTCTCTGGAGCCCAATCAGTCTTAGGTTCCAAACTTCTCTACCTGATTGTGTGTGCAGGTATGCCTGGCAGCCAAGAACAACTTGTGGTACTTGGATAGTGGCTGCTCCAGGCATATGACAAGGGATAAGGCCAAGTTTTGCATGCTGACAGAGAAATAAGGAGGCCTTGTCACCTTTGGTAGCAACACAAAGGGTAAGATTGTTGGAACAGGTAAGGTAGGTACGTGTACTACTTGCTGCATTGGGGATGTTATGTTGGTTGAGGGTTTAGCTTATAACTTACTTAGCATCAGCCAACTATGTGATAAAGGATGCAAAGTGCTTTTTGATTCTCAATGTTGCAAAGTTTTTGAACCTGATTCCGAAACTGTTAAATTTTCTGGTAAGAGGATAAATAACACTTACATGATAGATTTAGATGATATTCAACATTCTAACCTATCCCTTACTGCTAGTAGAGAAGACTTAGCATTTTTATGGCATCGTAGGTTAGGTCATGTTAGTTACACTATTTTGCATAAACTGAATAAGCATAGCATGGTTAGAGGACTTCCTGAAGTTTCCTTTAAGAAAGAAAATAAAATCTGTGATGCATGCACTCAATCAAAGTTAACTAGAAAGTCATTTAAATCTAGAACAGGAAATCTGTCTTCTAAACCCTATGAGCTGATACACATGGACCTTTTTGGGCCAACCAGGTCTGTCAGCTTATCAGGGAGGAAGTATGGGTTTGTCATGGTAGATGACTTCTCTAGGTATACTTGGGTATATTTCTTACCACATAAAAGTGATGCATTCTCAGAATTTCAGGACACCTGTCTTAAGAAAACCCAGAAAATTGAAAATATTTTGACTGATCATGGAGGTGAGTTTGAAAACTCACAGTTTGATGAATTCTGCAGGTCAAATGGAATTAACCACAGGTTCTCCTCACTAAGGACACCTGAGCAGAATGGAGTTGTGGAGAGAAGGAACAGAACCCTAGTGGAGATGGGTCGTACACTCTTGGTTGAAGGTGGTCTACCAAGGAAGTTTTGGGTTGAAGCAGTAAATACTGCCTGTTATGTAATTAACAGAGCCATGGTAAGACCTTCTACTCAGAAAACACCATATGAGATCTTAAAGGGTAAGAAACCTTCTATTGCTCATTTCAAGGTTTTTGGTTATAAATGTTTCATTCATATAAATGATAAAAGAGACCTTGATAAATTTGATCCTAAAGGTGAACCAGGAATTTTTCTTGGTTATTCTGAAAACACCCGAGCATATAGAGTGTACAATCTGAATTCCAAAACTATTGAAGAATCTCCACACATAGTGTTTGATGAATCCATATTAAAGACTAACATTGGTCAATGCAGGATTGAAGACATTGGTGAAATTCTGAAAGAAGAAATCTTGCAGACCAATCCGAAAATGAGGAAGGAAATGAAGAGCCTAATGAAGAAGAGCCTACAGCTCAGGGGGAGGTAAATGAAACTCATGACAATCCAATTGTTAACATTAGATATCTTAAAGATCATCCAGTAGATAATGTGATTGGAAATCTGCATGATCCCCCTAGGACTAGAGGTCACTAAAGAATTCAAAATGAATTGAATGCATATGCGTTTGTTTCAAATGTAGAACCCAAGTCCATTGACTGTGCTCTCAAAGATGTGCATTGGATTAATGCCATGCATGAGGAGCTCAATCAATTTGACAGGAATAAGGTGTGGCATTTGGTTCCACCTCCTGATCATGAAACAGTCATAGGGACTAAATGGGTGTTCAGAAATCAAACTGATGAATCAGGGAATGTCATTAAAACTAAGGCCAGACTTGTAGCTCAGGGTATAATCAGGAATTTGGAATAGACTTTGAAGAGTCTTTTGCCCCTGTAGCCAGGTTAGAAGAAATCAGAATATTATTGGCTTATGCATGTTCCCTAGGAATAAATCTTCAGCAGATGGATGTAAAATATGCATTTCTGAATGGGGAAATCAGTGAGATGTCTATGTGAGACAGCCTCCTGGATTTGAATGCTTAGATTTCCCTAATCATGTCTATAAACTCAAAAAGGCTCTCTATGGTTTAAAGCAAGCTCCTAGAGCTTGGTATGACAGGTTGAGCAAATTCCTCACTGAAAAGAACTTCACAAGAGGTGTAGTTGATCAAACATTGTTCACCAAGGTGAGTCATTCAGATATTCTTATCATTCAAATTTATGTGGACGACATTATCTTTGGGTCAACTAACCCCAAATTGTGTGAGGAATTCTCTCAAATTATGACTAATGAGTTTGAAATGAGCTCAATGGGTGAGCTCAAACTATTTCTTGGACTGCAGGTTACACAATCAAAGGATGGTACTTTCATCTCTCAGTCCAAGTACATAAAGAATTTATTGAAGAAGTACAAAATGGACAACCTCAAGGAAATAGCTGCTCCAATGGGTACCTCAACCAGTTTGGATGAAGATCCTCAAGGTAAACCAGTGGACCAAAGGCTATATAGAGGTATGATCGGATCCCTTCTATATCTTACAGCATCTAGGCCTGACATTCAATTTTCAGTGTGTTTATGCTCTAGATTTCAGGCTAGTCCTAAAGAATCACATCTTAAATCTGTGAAGAGGATTTTTAGGTATTTACTAGGGACCCAAGAGCTAGGTCTTTGGTATCCTACTAAGTGTGCGTTAGAACTTCTAGCCTACACTGATGCAGACTATGCTGGGTGTCGAGTAGATAGAAAAAGTACTAGTGGCTATTGTCAATTCCTTGGTGGCTGTCTAGTATCTTGGGCATCTAAGAAGCAACACACTGTAGCCTTGTCTATAGTTGAGGCTGAATATGTTGCAGCAGGTAATTGTGCTGTCCAAGTACTTTGGATCAAGCACCAACTAGATGATTATCATATAAAATTGGAATGTATTCCAATCTTGTGTGATAATACTAGTGCTATATGCCTTGCTAAAAATCCTGTTCATCATTCTAGGACTAAGCATATAGAGATAAAACACCATTTTCTTAGAGATGTTGTAAATAAAAAGGAAATTAAAATGAACTTCATTGAAATTGAAAAATAAATTGCTGATATCTTTACTAAGCCTCTTGGGAATGAAAGGTTTAAATTTCTTAGAAGAGAACTTGGCTTGTGTAAATTTCAGCATAATGAATAAATTCTCTGATGGCTTGAATAAAATGTGTGAATGTTGAATGTAGCAACAGACTCATGATCATGCATGAAACTCATATTTTTTTACACTCATGATCATCACTGCATATCATTTAGTCATGAATGTGTCTAAAACCACATGCATATCATTCATAATTTTTTATGACATAGTTTTCATTGCATATCATTCATCCATGACCTATGTCGAAGCTCTCTCTCATTTAATTCTTGCCATTCCTTTGCAAAACTGCATGCATATAGACAGGGGGAGTCTTGTCAGAAATTCAGGGTGAACTGCTGCGTCGACGCTATCACGCTGTAGCGTTGACGCACTGGGGTATTCCAGTGAACCATTAACTCTGCATTTTTAATTGCTGCGTCGACGCTGCTCTACTGTGGCGTTGACGCAGTGAACTAGATCTGTGAATGCCTCTACTTCTTATTCTGATGAGTTGACGCTGCAATAGTGTGGAGTCGACGCACTGATATTATCTCAGTGTTTTATGATGTTGCCTCTTCAACTGATGCGTGGACACCTTGAACTCCCAGCGTCGACCCTGTTCATTCATCCTTTGACTCTGAATGATTGAGTCTGACAATATGGCAATCTGTTAGTCAGTTCTGATTCCTAAGCAATAGAAAACAGACTTCTTCTCTTGTAAGAATTTTAATTGCTTATAGACTGACTTAATGATTTGAATTTTATAATTTTTGGAGTTTAAAGATTGCAATCAGTACATAAGAAAGCTGAAAATTGATAAAGCTCTCAACCCTTATCTTATTTCATGTCAGACAAAGCTAATCATATCTGAAATCTGAAAACTCATCTGAAAACATGTTAGAGAAGCTAAGTATGTGTATTGTTCTTAAACAAGTCATTCTGAAACAAATAAAGGATAGCTAAGAAAGATATTGAAAAACATTAAAAATTAATTGAAAATAACATTGGCAGAGCAATGACTGGTAAAATACTGAGAAACTAAGTGATCCATCAAAGAAATGGACAACACTTCAGTCATGAGGTGTATCAGTTATCTCTGTATAAAATGATCAAAACAGTAGGGTGGTTTCACTGAGTACCTGGGGGTAACTGGCGTCTGATAAACGTGTACCCTCACACAAAAAGGTGTAAATCAGTCTACTGCATTTGATCATGGCAGAATGGTCCACCATGTTGAGTATCTAGGGGTATTGGCGTCTGATAAACGTATACCCTTACGCAGAAAGACAAATGGCACCTGAATGCCCTTAATGAAATATAATGAAAAATGCTGTTCCTTCAAAAGAAATTTCATGGATGTCAATTTGTTTAATCTCAATACATGACTTGGTATCTCTTAATCATTCTTTTCTGAGTCTATGAAAGTAAGATATTTTGAAACTGAATCTCTCATGCAAATGTGATTCTGGTTTATTATTTTATCATGCACAGAAAACTTATCCATTGATTGTAGTGCATGAACTCAAAATTTATAACCTTTAAACCAGAATTCTATCTGAAAGTAGTTTCTAAATTCATATGACTGAAGACTCTGTGCTTTAGAATGCTTATTCCTGAACTACTTGTTCAGAATGCCAGTCAGATGATCTCTCTTGTTCCTTCCCTTGTAATCACTTTCCCTCCTCTTTGTTGATGGCAAAGGGGGAGAATATCCTTGTTTGATGAATTCTGAATTCATTCCAGGGGAGTGTATGCATCATGTTATGGCATAGGGGGAGATCTTGTGAGCAGGGAGTTAGTTTTCACTTCATAGCATGCATTCATAGCATCTGCATGACAATCTGAATAACAAATCATGTCTTTCATCAAAAATTCATCTGAATGACAGGTTGTTGCTCTTCTATATGATAGGGGGTTGCCATCATCAAAAAGGGGGAGATTGTTGTGACTCCTCTATGTTGATGATGTTGACATATGCTTTACTTCATTGGCAACACCTTGTTTTGATTGATTGGCAACTGTTTATATTTTGATGAAATTGCTCTTATCAGATTGTCTGTGTGTTCTATGCACTTTACAGGTTTACACACTACACACACACTCAAAGTCTACACATTGCACGTAGAGTCTATACACTGCTTTGTGTTGTGTTTGTGCATCGTTTAGAACACAAGTATATACATCCATGCATCATGGGTCGACCCCCTTCTTAGATGCGTCGACGCCCCCAAATTTCCAAGTCTATACACTCGTCTTCATGCATAGCAGAGTCTATACAGTGCAGCTCATATAACTTGCATGTCTATACATTGCATTGTGGCGTTTGTGCTCAAAGTCTATACATTGTCCATCTTCTTAGTATCTCATGCATTAACTAAGTCTGTACACTGTCCGTATGACTTAGCGTCTTTGTGCATTGGGCAAAGTCCATACATTGCAGCTCACTTAACTAGCAAGTCTATACATTGGCTGTTATCCTGCAACGTCAACACAAGTCCATACACTGCACTGTAGCATGCACGAAGCTAAGTCCATACATTAGTCAAGTCTGTACAGCATCATGCATCATTCTTATAAGTCCATACACTGCACTGTTGCTTGCTCGAGGTGAAGTCTGTACATCCGTCAGTGAACTTCGAAGTCTATACACTAGGATCTTTATCTACGTTCAGTTCTGCAAGTCTGTACATTGGGCTTTCACGTAAAGTCTATACATCCTTGAACTGTGCAAGTCTGTACATCGTTGCTTTGCCAAAGTCTACACATTGTGAACCTTCAAGTCTGTACAGACTTTGCTTCGCTCAAGTCTGTACATCGTCCAGTTGTCTTTGGCAAGTCTTCACATCGTGAAGTCTATACACTCGATTGTCTTGCATTGCATCAAGTCTGTACAGCCTTTCCTTTGGCAAGTCTGTACATCGTTCATGAAGTCTGAACAATGAGCAAGTCTGTACATCGGACTAGTCTGCATCGGCTAAGTCCATACATTGTCCAGTGCATTGCATGCATCATTCATGAAGTCTATACATCGAGTTGAATGCTGGCTAAGTCTGCACATCGTCTGTCTTACTTAGAGTCTCATGCATAACATGAAGTCTGTACATCGCACAGCATTCAAGTCTACACATTGTGCATCATTTTAGTTGAAGCCTGTACATCGTGCATCTAGTGTTTCAAGTCTATACATTGTTGCACGTTGTGTCTGTCTAAGTCTTCACAGTGCTTCTTCATGCATTGAAGTCTGCACATTGCTGCACGCTCATCAAGCCCATACACTGGCATGTCTTTACATTGCCTAGTCTATACATTGGCTGCTGAATGTTCTTCAAAGTCTGCACATTGCATTACACTTCAGCAAGTCTGTACAGCGGTTGCCTTCATATAGGAAGTCTGTACATCGCACAGCACTGCATATATGAAGTCTATACATTCCAGAGTCTGTACATTGCATTCACGTTCACAAAGTCTATACAGCAAAGTCTATACAATGCATTCGAGTTCACAAAGTCTATACAGTGAAGTCTATACAATGCATTGCATCTAAAGTCTGTACAGGGTTTATACTTAAATTGATAATTCTATTTCGTCTGTCTGACAGGGATTCTTTGCAGGGATTGATGACTTGGCTCGTGATCCAAGGAAGGACGAGGTGATCAGATGGTGACACGTGGAAGCAGCCCATCACAGGATGCTGCCATGTGGATGAAATTGCCTCAGATCTGGCGAATTCTTTGGGCAGGAAATGTGGAAGCCACGCGCCCTTATCCAATCTACTGCTAGTATATATAGGAGTCTTCTTCTTCAGGAGGAGGCTGATCGAATAGTGGCAAAGTCTATACAGTGAGAGTAAAAGCCTGAAGCAGCAGAGAGCCACCGATCCACAGAGAGAAGAAAAGCAGAGAAGAAGAAAAAGAGAGAAGAGAAGATTGAGAGAGAAGTGTTGAGAGAGTGAGATTGAGAGAGTTTGATTGAGAGGTTGTATCTCAGACTCTTGGTTCAGATACCAGAGCTGAGCTTTGCTCATTCTGAGCTACATTCCATTTGGGTTTTCTATTTTCGTTTGCTTCTGTCTTTTATTTCCGAAATTATTTCTTCAAGCTGTGAGTCAGCTGTTAGCAGAGGTGCTGCCTCTGGACGTGTAAGCTGTAAACCCCAGCGGTTGCAATGGAGGTCTCCACTGGACATGTGAAGCTGTAATCCTCAGCAGGCGAGACTTGTCTCGGACAGCAAGCTGTGTTGCTCAGCGGTTTGTAGGCCAAGATGTATTGCCCAGCAGACGCAAGCTGTACTGCGCAGCAGTAAGCCATACTCGGTTGAGTGTGGGGTGGACGTAGGTCTCTGACCGAACCACCTAAAAATCTTGGGTGTCTTGTGTTTGTGAGTTTGCTTGTGATATGCTGTGTGGCTGCATGTGTCGACACTCCTCATAGTGTTCTTTCTATCGCTCAACAGTTGTTTGTTTTAAATTCCGCATTATAGTTCAACTGTGTTTTAAATTAGCCATTAGATCTATTCACCCCCCTCTAGATCCACTCTCAGTGGAGATAGACTGCGTCCATCTAACATAACATGCCAAAATGAAGCTCCTAGGTCAAGCCAAGACCTATTGGTGCAACATTGAAAATCTCCTAGCAAGGAGACGAGAGGAGCCCATAAGCACGTGGGAAGAAATGAAGGAGAAACTGAGGGAGAAGTATCTGCCACCCTCCTACCATCAGCGTCTTTTAGACCAATGGTAGAAACTCATCCAAGATGGAAAGTCCGTGGACGAGTACATCGCCAAATTTAATGAATTCTTCCTTCAGAGTCGAGTCATGGAGGATGCCTCTGTCACCCTCTCACGATTTAGGGCTGGCCTACACGAGAGCATACAGCGGGAGCTATTTTTACGAGAGGTTAATACTCTCAAGTACGCCTATCAGGTTGCTCGAGATGTCGAGCGCTTTCAAAGGGTGGTCCCACCTCGGGTCCCCACCTACCGCCAACCTGAATCTTGAAACCCCGTGGTCCGCTACTATGAGAGTCTTGGCCCCTCCACTTCCTATGTCCCTACTGCTACCCCACTCTGGGCCGTTGCCCCTACTGTTCCTCTCACAATGAACCCCCTACCTGCACCCGCTGCTGTACCCAGGCTGGAGTACACTCTGCCAGCTGATAGGAGGGATGACAAGGGAAATGGAGTCATCCCTAGCACCTCCCAACCCGTCTCTATCTCGGGAATTCACTTCTTTAGGTGCCATAACCTATGGCATGTTACCACCAATTGCCCCACCCGAGCCTTAGTCATGACCAACCCCCAACCTGTGGAGCTTCCACCTCAGGAAGGAGAAGCCATTGAGAGGTATGAGGCCGATCCTGACCTCATTGCCCAGTTTGAGGAAATGGATGCAGGGTATGATGGAACGTATGTCGAGTACATGCAAGTGGAAGATATTGCTGAGAGTTCTAGTCAGGGAAGATTGGGTGTAGTTTACTGCATATCAACAGACCCCCAGGAGGACGACTGGCGTCGAACCTCCATCTTCTAAACCTATATCATGGTGAAATCTCAACCCTACAAGGTGATCTTTGACAACGGGAGCTGTATCAATACAGTCTCTTTAGATTTTGTCTCCCGTCTAGGTCTACCTACCCATCCCCATCCTAGGCCATACAATGTGGCTTAGGTTGACAACACATCTATCCCAGTCACCACTACATGTGTCATTCCCATCCAATTTCAGTCCTACCAAGGACAGATCTTATGAGATGTAGTTCCTATGAAGGTCGGAAGCATCATCCGAGGACGACCGTGGATCTATGATGTAGACCTTACTACATTCGGTCGATCCAATCAGTGTTCCTTCTCACATAATGGGAAGAAGATACAGCTATACCCGGCACCCCCAAAGGTGACCCCGGGAAAGAGTTCCACCTCCACCCCCACTGGAACCCCCAAGGTTCAGGAGAGTCCCTGAACTCCCAATGAAGGGAAACTTCTCATTCCCTCTTCCCCTGCACCTATCACACCTGTTCCTAAAGCCCCTTAGGTCAGTCTTGACCCAGTTAGGCGCCTTAACTTCATAGGTGTCCGTGAGCTGAATAGAGAGGTTACCGAGGGTGCCCCTGTTTGTGTTGTTGTCGTCACCATCACACCAGAGGAGTCCCGAGTCTCAGCCCCACCTGAAGTCCAGGTAATCTTGCAGGACTTCCAAGATATTTTCCCCGAGGACTTACCCTCTAGACTCCCTCCCATGCGTGATGTACAACACGCTATTGACCTTGTCCCTGGGTCCACCCTACCCAATGCAACCTTCCCCATTACAAATTGAACCCAAAGGAGCATGCTGAGCTCCAAAGAATTGTCGAGGACCTTATCCAAAAGGGTTTTCTCAGGGTGAGTAAGAGCCCATGTGCTATCCCTACCTTGCTCACACCCAAGAAGGATGGCACCTGACGGATGTGTGTTGACAGCCACACTATCAATAAGATCACTATCAAGTATAGGTTTCTCATTCCCCGTCTTGATGACATGCTTGACATGATAAGTGGAGCCACCATCTTTTCCAATATTGACTGGAAAAGTGACTACCACCAAGTCCGGATTCGACCAGGGGATAAGTGGAAGACAACCTTCAAAATAAAATAAGGTCTGTATGAGTGGCTCGTCGTGCCGTTTGGGCTATCCAATGCCCCCAGCACTTTCATGAGGTTTATGACAGAAGTCCTTCGTCCTCTAATTGGTCGCTTTGTTGTCGTCTACTTTGACGACATTCTCATCTATAGCCATAACCCTCAAGACCACATCCAACATTTGAGGGAAGTCTGCGAGACTTTGAGGAGAGAAACCATGTATGCCAACCTTAAGAAGTGTGAATTCATGACAGAACGGGTCGCTTTCCTTGGATTTGTGGTTTCAAGTCAAGAAGTGTCTGTGAACCAATCCAAGGTACATGTCTTAGTAGACTGGCCAGAGCTCCAGAATGTCCATGACGTTCGTAGTTTCCATGGGCTAGCCACCTTCTATAGACGCTTCATTCAGGGATTTAGCACCATTATGGCACCCATTACGGATTGCATCTGTAAAGGGAATTTTGAGTGGGCCAAAGTCGCCTCCCAGGCTTTTCTTACCATAAAGGAGCTTATGACCAAAGCTCCTGTCCTCCGCCTGCTAGACTTTTCCAAAGTCTTCGAAATATCCTGTGATGCATCTGGCGTAGGAATATGAGGAGTGCTTAACCAGGAAAGTCACCCTGTGACTTACTTCAGTGAGAAACTTTCTGATACAAAGCTTCGCTACTCCACCTATGATAAGGAGTTCTATGTTGTGGTCCAATCGCTCAAACACTGGAGACATTATCTCTTATCACAAGAGTTTGTCTTATACTCGGACCGCGAGACTTTGAAATTCCTTAGCTCTCAGAAGGGCTTAAACCCTAGGCATGGTCGGTGGGTAGAATTCCTCCAGTCCTTCACCTTTGTCCTAAACATAAGGCAGGAAAAGAGAATAAGGTAGCCGACGCCTTGAGTTGAAGGGTCTCCCTTCTTTCCACTATTCGGGTAGAGGTCATCGGATTTGACCGCATGAAGGAACTCTATGGAGAGTGTCCCGACTTTGGCCCTGCCTACTCTGCCTTGTCTACTGGATCCTCAACAACCTTTGCTAACTATCTACTCCAGGATGATTTTCTATTTCGAGGGCATCAACTCTATGTCCCGAGGACTTCTGTTCGGGACTTTCTGATCTGGGAAATGCATGTTGGAGGTCTTGCTGGTTATTTTGGACGAAACAAGACCATCCATTCTGTAGAGAAGTATTTTTATTGGCCTGACCTGAAGAAAGATGTGGCCAAAATTATAACCCAGTGTAGGACATGCACAATGGCTAAACAGGTCAAATAGAACACTGGTCTCTACACTCCTCTCCCCATTCCTAATAGACCATGGGTTGATGTGAGCATGGATTTTATCCTTGGATTACCATGCACTGCTCACAAACATGACTCCATCTTCGTGGTAGTTGATAGCTTCTCTAAGATGGCCCACTTCATTGCATGTAGCAAAACATCCGATGTATTTAGAGTCGCCCACCTGTTCTTTGATGAAGTCGTGCGTCTGCATGGTCTCCCCCAAACCATAGTGTCTGACCGAGATGTCCGGTTCACTAGCTATTTTTGGAAGACACTTTGGTACCTAGTTGGCACTAAGCTGAAATTTTTCATTGCCTATCACCCCCAAAACGATGGGCAAATCGAGGTCGTCAATAGGAGTTTAGGAAATTTACTGAGGTGTCTTGTAGGGGATCATTCCAGCACTTAGGATCTTCTTTTGCCCAGAGCCAAATTTGCATATAATAGCTCTGTCAATAGGTCTATAGGTATGAGTCCATTTGAGGTCGTGCATGGATACAAACCTAGGAAACCTGTGGATCTCATTCCCCTTCCCCTCGAGTATAGAACATGCAAGTCAGCTGAGAAATTTGCACAGCATGTCAAAAGTCTACATGAGTCAATTAGCAAGCAAATAAACCTCAGTAATTAGACTTACAAACGCTTGGCTGATTTGCATAGGCGTCACCATGAATTTCAAGAAGGTGACATGGTTATGGTAAAGGTTCGACCCGAACGACTCTCCTCGGGAGTCGTTAAAAAGTTGCAAGCCCGTAGTGATGGTCCCTTCCCAATTCTGCGGAAGATTGGCTCCAATGCTTATGTTGTGGACTTACCTCCCGAATATGGGATTAGCTCTATTTTTAATGTGGCAGACCTAGTGGCCTACAAGGAACCCACAGCGATTCCTAGTGACCCTTTCGAGCCTTCTCCTCCCATTGAGAGTGAGCCCACCCCTATGCGTCTCACAGCCTCGAGAGCACCGCGCGAGAAAATTGAGAGGATACTAGATGAGCAGGTGACGACTACACGGAGTCGGGTGTACCAGTGCTACCCTGTCTGTTGGCGGGACCGACCGCCTTCTGATGATTCCTGGGTCAGTTGGGAAGTTCTCCAGCGCCTTGATCCAGATCTGCTGGAGCACTACCACAGCAGTGTCCCCCCTTACTCGACTGAGTCGAGTTCCAGCTGCCCCGGGAGGGTTGGTGGGGACACCGGGCCCACTTTCGAACCCACTACTCGGAGCTGACGCCGCACCGCCCAGACCACACCGAGCTTGTGGCTCAAAGACTCCTTTGAAGACTCGGCGTCCTGAAATACATATTTATACGTATTTGTGTGTACGGTGGTATTTGTATTATTAAACCACCATATCTTATTTTATTTTTACCCAAGTCAAAGTATTTTATTTTATTATGTCAAAGTCAAAAGTAAGTTGGTGAGTTTTATTTTATTAGGCTAAGGGCATAAGAGTAATTAGGTGAAGTTAAAGGTTTGGTTGTCATAGTCCTCCCTATATAAAGGGGGGCTAGGGTGCTATGTTCTCATACATGAATGAATGAAGATTTTACAATCACGTAAGAGCCCTCCCTCTTGCTTTTCCCCCTTCCCTCTGAGCTTCTTGTGAGTTTTGAGAGATTGCCCAGTGTGAGACCGTCCGGAGTGACGCCGAGCTGCGCGAGGCAGCAACTATCCCGTCCCGTCCCTGCCATCGGAGTGCCGTCGATCCTTCCTTCGACGCCGACCGCGTAAATATGCATCGACTTTATTCTGCCTTATAAGGAGTGTGCACTGACCTTACTGAAACTTTCACCGACTTATATATATTTCTACAAAATATGCACCGACTATATGTAAGTGAAATGCAAAACCTGCACCGACTATATGCACAATGCAAACCTGCACCGACTATATGTTCAATGCAAACCTACACCGACCATATGCTCAATGCAAAACCTGCACTGACCATATGCTCAATGTAAACGTGCACCGACCATATGTTCAATGCAAACCTGCACTGACCCTATCAAAGACTTAGGCCGATATGCACTGACCATTTACGTCCTTTTATGAAAATATGAACCGATCTTGTATGGAGTTATACAAGACGTGCACCGACCTCAGATGCAGAAGGATAAAATATTAATCAATGTTGAAAGGCATTATTTATCAAAAACCAAGGTTTGACAAATAAAATATATAGTTGCCGATCATTAAAATAAAAAAGGACATTAACATCAGTAAATTAAGACAGAGGAGACATGACATGAAATTTATTATACCACACAAACTCTCACAATAATATGGGCCGAGCCGATTTTACCCTCATTGTATATATATATATATAATAGTTAATTAGTGGTGTCCAATTAATTTATTACTAGCTAGAGAGGTAGTGTTTGTTTAGGTAATCAACTATAAAATAGGATGGGTGATCGCTTAAGTTCGTAGTTCTTTTAGTATATCTTAATATGGTCACACGGCGGCTTCTGATTTTCCTAACTTCGTATTCTCCTCCGGGCCAATTACACACACAAACTGCAGTAAACAAACCCAATTTTTTTTGACAAATTTGTGACGTGAACCCACGTCCCCTTAACTTGGTGTACAAATCACACCTCTATTTAAAGGTCTAAAAAATTTCAAAAAAAAAAGATCAGATCAAAATAATAGTGTTGGGTCTAATTTTTTTGAATCAACTAATTTTATTTTTAACTTTTTTAATTGTTCGATGGAGATGTGACTTGTATAATAAGTTGTCAGGTCAGGGGCACGAGTCTCGCATCGTAAATTTTTCAAAAGAAAAATGTGTGCTTGCTGCACACCTGATGGTATAATTGACCGAAGGATCCAACCTGTTTAAGAAGCAGCCCAGAGGAACAGTTCTGAGCCCAGTCCACATGTTTAAACCTGGCCCAGCTGATCCAACGTGGCTAGCCAAGCCCACTGATCTCAACACATCAGATCGTGCCACGTCATCCAACGTCGGTGCACTTCCTGACACTGAACCTCTCTATTGACGGAGGAGTCTTACTCCAAACTTTTCTTTGAAAAACAAAAAAAAAGGGTTAGATCTGTCCAAATCTGATTGTGCGTCTGCACCGATAGTTGAAAAAATTAAAAATAATAATAAAGAACGGCACATCCTAAATAGGCTGCTAAAAGTGGGGGGCGGCCCATTATCTCAGAAAAATTAATTAATTAAAGTGTCTGAGCTTTAATTTTTTTTCAGCCATTAGATCATCAATTGACTGTACCAATATATATATATATATATATATATATATATATATATATATATATATATATATATATATATACTTCGGTTTGGGCCAACCTAAATTATCAATTTGAAAAAAAAAGAAAGAAATTTGACTGCAGTAGCAGTAGCAGGGTAAGTCGAACTCCTCATGGATGGATGTACGTCACCAACGTGCGAATCGGGAGGCAGTCCATGCCCATGCACGTATGAAAAGGAGGTTTGTGAGCGATGTGGTTAACTACGTTCGCACATTAAAAGGTGGGAGAAAAATTAAGCGTGACGAACATCATTTAATATATATTGTGGACTCCGGTGGCCTTTCCAGCTGTTTCGCGAATTCCTGTTGTTGGGCACCCCGTCTCGATCATGTAGTCGGCAATGGAGCTCGGAGGCACGGAGGAAGATCACTTCATTGGCTCGTCACAAGTTCTTCTGAGCAGGGTTAGTTGACGCAACGATTTGTATAGGATCGGATCTTTTGTGATTCCATAGGATATGTTCGAGTCTCAATTGACTCGGCCTTACTCGACATGTATTCTCTCTCTCCCTCTCTCTCTCTCTCTCTCTCTCTCCACCGATCTTGAGAGTGATTCACACTGTATTGAATTTTTTTAAAATATGATACGACATGTCTGAGTTAACCCGAGTCAGATCGAGTTGGCAAATTATGCTATTGAGAATGGTCGATTGAGAAATTAAAGAATTTGAATAAGAGTCGATTAGAATAAAATTTCTATCTGATCTGTAACATCGATCCTTACGTGGGATAATTTGTTTCTAACTACTGGCTGAACTGAGGCCGACAAATCCGTGCCCAAGATCTGAAAAGGAGAGAGAAAAGTTGGAGATAAAACGGACACATGAGTGATTTAATTATTCACTTTATTTTACCATACAGGATGTTCTTAATATATATATCCAATGAAGGCCGGCCACATTTAACTTGAATGACAACTTTATACATAAATATGCAAAAAGATTCACATCCAGTCGATTCTTTTGAGTAGAGGTTAATAATAGAGAAAAATATCACTATACCTTCGTAATCTTTCAAAATCAGCCATATATCTCTAATGTTGGATGAGTAATCGGATGTAGAGAGGGGGTGAATTATCGATCCTTTTTAAAAAAATCCCCAATTAAAAATAATACCACTGAACTGTAAACCAAAATGCAGAATGATCACTAATAAAAACTAAAGACTGCTCACAATAACTAAATGAAACACTTGAAGCAACGCCCAAACAAAAAGTGCTGATCAGAAGAAGGCTCACATGGAGCCTGGATTGAACACCCCATGGGTGTAACTGAGTTCTGTGCAAAAGAACGTTGGAGCTCAATAAAACAAATAATTAGGAAACCATCCTGTGAATGAAATAGAAGAAAAGGAATTCAAACACATAAGGAAAATCACTATGCGTAAGATTTTTAAGGTGGTTCGGTCTGTAAACTCGCAGACTTACGTCCACCCCTCACTCAACCGAATGAGGTTTCCCGCTGACTAACAGTTTGAACACCGCTAACTAATAGCTTGAACACTGCTGATTCACAGCTTCAACGAGGAACAATTCCTCACGAGGACACAGTCCTCACAGCTGACACACAGCTTGACGGGGATGACATCCCATAGACCGCTGATACACAGCTTACTCCGAACTCAAAACAGGGTATCAAAAATAACACACCAAAACTGAAAACAAATGAAGAAAAAAAAAAGAAAAAACAACGAGCATATAGCCCAGTTGAGCACTGAGACTTTGGATTTGATCTAGAAGCCTTTTCTGATCAGATCAGAACGATTTAAAAAATATTTAGTTAAAATTATGGTAATATACTTAATTAAAAAATTAAAAGCTCTCTTTTTCAACAAATTAACTAATTAGCATCAAAATTATAATTAATTTAGTGAGGCTATAATTTTTGTATTATTAAATATATTATTTTTTATTTTTATTTAAATTTTCGGGTCTGGTTGAACTTTAGTCGGACTTTATAATTTTTAAATAGTGTCAGACCTGACCCGGTCTGACCCAACATAATTCGGGCCCGGGCTAAACTCGGGCTTTAATTTTGAAGAGTCAGACCCGAGCCGGACCAACTTAAGTCCGGCCCGAGTCTGACCCATTGACAGCCCTAGTACTCAGTATACATATGAACCGTCGACCCTTAGTTTGTTTGTTGTTCTACCGTATATATCGGCTCTTAACCTAAAGTTGAACTTTAAGGGCTAGTTTATTTTTCGGGTGGGAGTAAGGTATTCGGCCCCCTGGGTTGAACACCTTACCCGAGCTCGGGTAAATGCTACGTGTGTGAGAGAGAGGAAGTGAACTCGCACGTTTCTCTCTCATCGGATGACATATTTTTTATCCTAACCAATTAACAAACTACCCTAAAGAAAATCTCTTTATGATACATGAATACCAGCTGAACTATTCAACCCACTCAAACATTATGATTTGCACAGGAAGTTGAGCTACCTACATTAAAGACCAACTCTTCACCGTCAGAAACAAAGTCTCCAACGTCACATATCTACTTTGGACTTTGATGGCCTTTCCAGCTGTCTCACAAACTAATTATTGCTTGCCATGTTAATTTCCGAGAGAGAGAGAGAGTAGAGACGACTATTATTATTATTATTATTATTATTATTATTATTATTATTATTATTATTATTATTATTTGTACATGAGACTACTTTTATTTGGCATCTAGATTTGAGATTCGGGCAAATATTTACAGGCCACTTTCAATGCATGCAGAGGTCTTCTTCACACCTAGGCTGAGTTGCATCACAACCCTCATTGAGTCTCAAGATACACATGCCAGTCACAAATTAAATGGCCAAGCATAAATGCATGCATACATATCGATCGATTTTCTCCTTTAAATCAAAGAAAACTTTGGCCGTCATTTAATGGAGGAGCATTGGATATATGTACCATGTATATAACCACATGAATTATGATGTATATTGCAGCCACTAGCCCCAACTGTAACTATATATATATATATATATATAAACATACAGGCAAGATCATCCTAACTTCTACAAAAGGAGGATATATGGTTTCCTTAATCAATTCTACAGAAAAAAAGTTCACACACCCACGCATGAAAGAAGAAGGACCGGAGAGAGCGCGTTTGCCCGATGGCCATCACCATACTTGCCAGTTTGGGGACGGCATTTTGAACCCTGCATGTAAAACTACAGAATTAATCTCAGTGACCACAAGATTAAAGATACCCAGCTGCAGTACGTAGTTCTGAAGAATGATCTCGGTAATTAAGCAAATCGATCTTCTTTTCTGATCACATCTTTAATCACCTGTTGCACCCGTCTATAAATTAATTTACAGATCAAATCGAGTTTTATAGATCATTAATCAATTAATTACAAATTGAGTTAATGCAGATAGATTATATGTATATATATCCGCAAGAGGCTATTAATTGTCAGTGCATATATATATACATGTGCCCGGCCAACTTATTAATTAATTTCAACATTTGCATCTATTCCAAATGATGCTTCATCTCAACCAACTTGTGAAACGATACCCTGATGTGAAGTTAGACGACAACCTCGATAGGGAACTAATACTGCAAGGTCTTAATTTAATTAGGACAATTACGTACGTACGTTTGTCTACCTGAGCACTGAGACTCCTATATATATATATATATATATATATATATATATATATATATATATATATATATATATATATATATATATATACACACACACACTCAATGGGAAAAAGGCTAGCTCTCAAAGTCAATCCGAATCCACCGACGCCTGATATATCGATCTCTTCCAGGGAGATGCATGGTGTGGTCCAGCTGCAGGCTGATATATATAGAAACTTATAAACGAACGTGGAAGTTTTAGTGAGGAAGGGTTCATATCCATGCATGCACACGTAAGGAGACAGGTGTGCGGGTGTAAGACAGTAGGACTCGGGAAAGGTACGTAGTTGAGGAGGACGCGGGTATATCGTTGGTGTGCATTTAAGAGGCAACTCGGCACCGTCAAGAAGAGAAGAATCTTCCACCACCCGCCTCTCAAGCCCCTATTTGGCATCCACTTAATTTTATCCTAGATTAATTACGAGAGGGTGGGTTATGATTTAATTAGTCCATTTTTGCTCCATTTTAATTTCATAGTTTAAGTTGTCTCACCTATTTAGGTGAGATAGGTTAATTCAGATTAACTCAGATTAATCTTAATTTATTAAATCCGCTCTTGCCAGAGTTAAATGAGATAAGTGTGAGGTTTAAGTGGACTTATCTCCCTGGGACAACCTAGCCCGAAACAAGATAGGGCCAAAGAGTCGGACCACTTTGTGGACGCTGATACTCTACACCCAAAATATGTAGCACACCAAGATGTGCAGCAAACCATACTCTATATAAATAATATGCTGCCCCCGGACACTATGTTTAGGACAAGGGATGAACATGGGCCATGCATGCATGGCTTAGTGCCCCCACCTAGCAGATGAGCTTATAATCGAGCACTTGTATCTTAATTCATGAGAAAGACTTGCGGCACATTTTAGGTGTGCTGCACACTCTGAGTGTGTAGTATCTTTATTTTTTTATTTTTTTAAAAAAAGTTTGAAGTGGTCCTCAAGTTATTCTAATTTGGAGTGTAAGTTACGTCACCATCCGATTATCCAAAAAAATTTAAAGTAAAACAAATAAAAGAATAGGTTCAACACTATTCATTCAATCTGATTTTTTTATTTTTTTGATAATTCAACAGTGACGTGACTTACATATCAAATTAAGATACCTTGAGAGCCACTCTAAAAAAAATAAAAAAATAAAAAAAATTAAAGACATTACACCAATGTTATCAGAACCGAACCGGTGTCTGAACCGGCTAATGAGCTGGTTCGGTTCGAATCGGTTGGACCGTTCAATCGAACCGGTTTGAACCGTGAGGTCATTATAATATTGATACATAGTCTGACCCGATTCTATAACCTAAGACAATAAGAAATAAGATATAATGATCAAAATAAAAAATATACATGTATAATTATTAGTCATGATTATGTAACTATACAAGTAAAAAAAAACAATAACATGGTTAAATAAACTAACCTTAAAATTTTGTAATATTTCATTGGTCTTCACTCTTCACAATTGACGTCTACGCTCCTTTAAACTTTTAAACTTCAAATATATTTAAAATAAAATGATAAATAATAACAAATCAATAATAATAATAATAAGATAATTTTGTTCACACATAAATATTATTTTAAATATCTATATATTTTTATTTTTTTATTTTAAAGGGTAAATCGGGTCGGATAGGTTTATTGAGTTCGTCTAGGTCTTTAACATTAGACTGGATCGGCCTTAATCGAATCGATTCTTGAATCAGTTCACGATCGGACCGGTCCGACCGACCGATCTAATCCGATTCTGATAACACTACATTACACACTTCGGATGTGCAGCACATTGGGATGTGCAACGAGTCTTTCTTCGTAATTCATACTGTATGCAATGTAAAATTAGATGGAGTGATGGAGATCGGTGCCAATAAAAAATTATTATTATTATTGTTATTCGAAGATAGTTCATTATCTTGGGACACCAAGCAAGTTTCCACCGACTAACAGTAAGGTATAGGATTGGAAACTTAAAGGGAACCTTCAATAAGGGAAATAAAATCTCTTGAAAAAACATAGCAACATATGTGAGTGATATCACTCTCACTTTCGCTCACACTGTGAGAGTCGGTAGTTGAAGCTGAGACCGACCTCAAACAAAGTGGAGAGAGGCTTATTGGTGCACGGTTTCCCGACTCTCTCGGTCTGACTTGGGTCGAGTCAGATAGATTGTACCGTATTGGGGAAGATGCATGATTAGGGCTGTCAATGGGTCGGGTTGGCCCGACAGGTCCGCGGGTTTGGCCCGATTTTGGGCTGGGCCGCAAGGTCTTTTTCGGCCCGTGGGCTCTTAGTCGGGCCTAAAAGTCTGACCCGACTAGACCCATGGGCCGGGCTTGGACTTTAAGTTCAGCCCGCGGGCCGGCTCGGTTCGCTCTCTTTTTTTTTTACTTCTTTCAAATTTTAAAAGTTACTTGTTCAAATTATATTATTTTACTTAATTATAAGATTTAAAACTCTATTTTCATATAAATCATATAATTAATATCAAAACTTTAGTTAACTTAGTGAGATTATAAGCTTTATATTATTAAATATGTTATTTTTTATTTTTTATTTAAGTTGTCGAGTCGAGCCGGGCCTTAATCGGGCTTTACAAACTTTTAATAGTATCGGGCCCGGTCCGGCCAGACATAACTCGTGCCCGGACAGGGCTCGGGCCTCAATATTGATAAGTCGGGCCCAGGCCGGGTCGACCTAAACCCGGCCCGGAACCGGCCCATTGACAACCCTATGCATGATCCATCTTAGGGCGCGTTTGCAAACCCGTTTCACTGTAAATTTCGAGATAAAAGATTTTGACACATTTTAATTGTATTCAAATGGATACAAGGGTCTTAGGCTTTTGTGCAAATATACTTTCGAGGAAGACAGAGAATAAGACATAAAAGTGTCGATCTCTCAAAATCTACCGAAGCAATCTGTACATGGATTATGAGGATTTTGTAATGATTACGAATCACCCCTTTCTGTATATCTAGTACGGCAGACATATTTTTTTAAAAAGTGAAGAAGGCCGAGTGTTATCAAATGCGACCTTAGATCGTCAGCGTCGATTTTAATTATTTAAATAATAATATAATATTTTAAAAGTAATTTAATTTTTAAAAAATAATAAATATAATAATTATATAATGATAAAATAGAAGTCATAGATCTTATATTTTATTGATGAAAAATATTAAATTTTATTGATAAATTTATTTATTTATTAATTATCTAATAATTATATTATTTTTAAAGATTAATTAGAAATAAAGAATAGACTAAATAATACATACATATTTTAGATTGACGAAATAATAATCCTAAAACTTAAAATATAGTGAAAACACTCTTAACAATGCAACAAGTTTATTTTTATAAAATAATAAGGGAAGATCTAATTAGCACGTGACTCAATTGAGTCGGGCCGAGTCGGTTATAACTCGTACATCCCATATTGGATTAGGAAAAATCAGATATGATATGAATCATCGAGTAGGCGAACCGTACGTATAGTGTCAATTGAGTCAAAAGGTCATGGTAGTGACACAATGTCATTAATTAAAATTTAGTAGAACCAATCCAAATTATCGTTTTTAAAAAGTTTTTTTTCATAATCAATGCAATTGAAAGTCAAATAATATATAGGTATGCTGCATCAAGTATTATTACACTCTTCGTCACTTAATTTGTCACTTCAATCACCATCATTTGATTACGAGATCGCTAATGTCTGATTTTTTTAGGCTTAAGATTAATGTCAAATTTGAATTCTCTTTTTCTCATTATCTAACCTTCAAATTTTAAAAAAATAAAAAATGTAATACATAAAGTGAGGAAATTGTAGCACCAAATTTTTTTCTATGACACTTGGCAATCTCTGGTGCCTAGATCACCTAACCCTATCCCCCTGTAACGTGTTTTCATTCGCCAGGCATACTATATAATATATATGCCACGGAAGGCGGGATGATCTAAGATGAGATCGTTCGGGAGCCACCAGAGAAACAGCGAGAGTACGTAGTGCAATGGCAGAGCTGGAAGGGCAGATTCATATGTGAAAGAAAACCTATAAGTCCAATCCAACTACTTTCATTAATTGTGGCCCTATAAATTCGCCACCCTCGTCTGACACTCCTTCGGCACAAGCAGCTCTCTCTCTCTCTCGCTCTGGATCTCTTCCCGAGTGAAGATGGGGAAGATGGCGAAGTGTCTGGGGCCGTTGGGTTTGATGCTTATGGCGCTGGTGCTGATAGCCGACGTCGCTGACGGCCGGCGTCTTGAGAAGGACGTGTTCCTGGGCGGTGGCAGTGGAGGTGGTAAGGGCTTTGGTGGAGGTGGTGGTGGTGGCGGCGGGTCTGGAGTCGGAGGGGGGTTTGGGAAGGGTGGCGGCTTTGGCTTTGGTAGTGGCGGTGGGCTAGGTGGAGGTGGTGGCTTCGGAGGTGGAGGTGGTGGTGGTGGAGGTTTGGGAGGTGGAGCTGGTGGTGGGTTTGGCCATGGTTGGGGACACGGAGGAGGTGCTGGGGGAGGCGCTGGGGGAGGATTTGGGCATGGTGGTGGCCAAGGTGGAGGTGTTGGAGGTGGTGGGGGCGCTGGTGGTGGTTTTGGGGGTGGGAAAGGTGGTGGTGGAGGCGTAGGTGGCGGCTCAGGTGGAGGAGGCGGTATTGGTGGTGGTTCCGGGGGTGGTGCTGGTGGAGGTGCTGGGGGCGGCGTGGGTGGAGGAGGGGGCGCTGTTGGGGGTGGGGGTGTCGGCGGGGGAGCTGGTGGCGGTTTTGGAGGAGGCAAAGGGGGTGGAGGTATCGGCGGTGGAGCCGGTGGCGGTTTTGGAGGCGGCAAAGGCGGTGGCGCCGGTGGCGGTTTTGGAGGAGGCAAAGGCGGTGGCTCTGGAGGGGGTGGAGGTATCGGCGGTGGAGCCGGTGGCGGTTTTGGAGGAGGCAAAGGCGGTGGTGGAGGCGTAGGTGGTGGTTCTGGGGGAGGAGGTAGTGGCGGTGGAGCTGGTGGCGGTTTTGGAGGAGGCAAAGGTGGTGGCGGGGGCATTGGTGGTGGCTCCGGAGGGGGTGGAGGTGTCGGCGGTGGAGCCGGTGGCGGTTTTGGAGGAGGCAAAGGCGGTGGTGGAGGCGTAGGTGGTGGTTCTGGGGAAGGAGGAGGTAGTGGCGGTGGAGCTGGTGGCGGTTTTGGAGGAGGCAAAGGTGGTGGCGGGGGCATTGGTGGTGGCTCCGGAGGGGGTGGAGGTGTCGGCGGTGGAGCCGGTGGCGGTTTTGGAGGAGGCAAAGGCGGTGGTGGAGGCGTAGGTGGTGGTTCTGGAGGAGGTGGAGGCAGTGGCGGTGGAGCTGGTGGCGGCTTTGGAGGAGGCAAAGGTGGTTCTGGGAGTATTGGTGGTGGCTCTGGAGCGGGTGGAGGTATCGGCGGTGGAGCCGGTGGCGGTTTTGGAGGAGGCAAAGGCGGTGGCGGAGGAGTAGGTGGTGGGGCTGGCGGTGGTGTTGGTGGAGGTTTCGGAGGCGGGGAAGGTGGTGGTGCAGGTGGTGGAGCTGGTTCTGGTGGCGGTTTTGGAGGAGGGAAAGGCGGTGGCGGAGGCATAGGTGTTGGTGCAGGTGGAGGCTTTGGAGGCGGCAAGGGTGGTGGCGGAGAAGTAGGTGGTGGTTCAGGCGCCGGCGGTGGAGTCGGCAGTGGAGGGGGTGCTGGCGGCGGTTTCGGAGGTGGACAAGGCGGCGGTGGAGGTGGAGAAGGTGGTGGAGCGGGTAGCGGAGGGGGCGCTGGTGGCGGCTTTGGAGGAGGGAAGGGCGGCAGTGGAGGGATCGGTGGTGGTGCTGGTGGTGGGAGTGGCGGAGGGTTTGGAGGAGGCCAAGGAGGAGGCGGCGGATCTGGTGGCGGCTTCGGTGGTGGTTCTGGCGGTGGAGGGAAGGGCGGAGGCGGAGGCTTCGGAGAAGGCGGAGGGTTCGGCCATGGTGGCGGAGCTGGTGGAGGCGGCGGCGGATTCTAGCTGGACCATATATATAGCACCAGAAAGTCTGCTAATTTCTCTTCTACCTACATATATTTGCATGTGTCTGCGTATATATATATGTATGTAAACATACCGCGCGCACTCTATGTTTGCTAGGTGTGGAATCAGTAAAGTGGGACCACGTACGTATACTCAGATGATTAATCATGATCCTCTGGGCAATGTATCTGCTGAGTGTGCGAGATATATTATATGTATGGAATATCCATGGAGCTAGCTAGACCGATGAAATAAATAAATATATATCCTTTACTTCTTATTATGCGTGCACGCCTTTTGATCGATGTCTTCCTATTAAAAACTTCTCCATCCATCTTATAGCTTGTTAGTTTCACTTCCAACATGGCAAGCGCCTCCAACAAATTAATTAATTAACCCCCTTCAAAGGATCTGCCAAGATGGTATGCGTACGTGGTGCGTCACAGGCATGATCAGAAAACTTATAATATATGCGTCCAACATGGCTTACTCCTGAATGAATTATAGGTATTTTAATATATGCGGGCGAGAGGGTTAATTTGAGAAGAAGATCTTTGGACTAATGTCCTCGATCTGTGTTCTTAATCCCATGCACAGATGGAAACTTATAATTGGAACGTACGTACGTACATATATACGTACACATGCACGCATCCAGCAAATCTGCAGCAATATGTATATAAATCCCATGTGTGTATGTATCATATCCCATGATGGATAGACCCCTGCAACTGGAGGTTTCCTCGCCAGCTAGGAATGATGATCGAGGAGAAAGAGAGAGACTGATCCATCTATAACATATGATCATTGACAAGAAGAAGTCATGTAAGCATATGATCATCATGAGAGATTGAGGGGTTAAACCAGTTATACGTACAGTGTCCCCTCTATGCTGACAAGTTCAAACATCAGGCGCTCGTTTTGCACCTACCAGGATCTCTTTCTCTCATCAAACGATTGTTTGTGTACAATCTTATCCTGGCATAGACTGATTTTTAACAATGATTAATAGTTAGTGCACACCTTGAGTATGCGTCAAGTTTTTTTTTTAATTTTGTAAGTTACAGTACACACTCTTATCGGATTTAAAAAATTAAAAATGAAAAGAACCATTTCAAAAGAAAATAGATCCAACAATATTCATTCGATCAGATTTTTTTGAAGTTTTTTAAGCTGTCTGATGGAGATGTGACTTGTCAACAAATAAGGGGGAGATGAACCCCAAAAGTCACAAAATTTTCAAAAATAAAAGAGAAAATTTGGTGCACACTCTTGAGTATGTAATAACCCAGTACGTGCATTAAGCATTATTATTTTAACCAGTACTTCGGAAGGACTCACATTTTGAAATCTTGGGACTCGCTACTCATTCCTTGATACGTTTCACCTTGAGATACAGGAACTCGCCGTGCAGGATGCACACGTTAATCATCATGAATTGAGCAAGTCTTTTTAACTCTTGATCTTATAGGGCGGCTTTGACATCGGGGTAAGGGGGGGGGGGGGCGGCTAACCGACCCCGAAGGGTCGATTGAGATACCCGGGGTCGGTTAACGCTATTGTGTGAGGGGGAGTCGAGCGGAGGCGGGGCCCAGCGGGTACGCTGTGTCGGCTAACCGACCGACAGCTCCGCTGTCAAACACGCCCATAGTAACTAGAGTCGAGTGACCCCTGAATCCGGGATTGAACCCTCGGATTTGCCTAGGACGAAGGTTTTAGGAGGTCTTGTTCAGCTTGATTTAATTTAGGTTTTCTTTCATAGAAATTATTGTTACAGACTAAGTTGCATATATATTATTCCTATAAACGTATTAATATATGTATCACCAATATTTTAAAAATTTATGAATATATCATCGTCGTAACCTCCTGTTCCCACCCATCAACTTAACCATGGTTAGACTTAATCAAATGTGGAAAAAGATGAAAACGCTCATGATTATCTCTCTTAAGGACTGAATTATTTTCAAAGAAATCCTAAACAAAATCTTAAACTAGAAATAACACATCTAATAGGATATATAAACAAATAATTGAGACTTTAGGGTTGAAACTTAAAGAGAGTCATCTTCTTCCTCTCCTTGACGGGGTTTTCCAAACCCTAAATGCGATGGTGACGGCACTGTCTGGCATGGTCGGGCTTTGTCGGGGAGAGGCGATAGCGGCCTGGAAATGAGAGGCGGCAGCCAGAGGGGGGCGAGCTTGGGGGGGGGGGGGGGTCCAACGGGGAGGTGGAGGGCGCCGCAGGGTGGGGGTTGCATCACCAGCGGGTTGTTGGTGCCGTTGCAACGGTGGCGGCTATGCGGTGGCAGCGAGAGAGAGGAAGAAGAGGTGGCGAGCTCATGGTGGTGGCAGGAGGAGAGGAAGAAGAAGATGATGGTGGCGGGCCGGCCCCTTCCCCCTCCACCTCGTCGGTCTGTTTGGTCCCCCTCCCCTTGCCGCCCCCTTCACCCCCCCCACCGGCCTGCAATCCCCATATCCTTGCCACCCCTTCCTCTTCCCCTTGTTGTCGGGTTGCAACCCAACTCCCCCTATCGGTGCCCCTTCTGCCTCCCTCCACTGCCAACCTATACAACCCCCCTCCCCCTATCGCCTCCTTCTGCCTCCCGCTACCGTGTGCCTGCAACCCCCCTCGCCATGCCTCCCCATTCTCCCCCTAAAGGTGATCTGTCAAGTCCCCATTCCCCTTCCCCCCACCAGTGTGTCTAGTCCCCCCGCCTGCAACCCCCTCCCCCTGTCACCCCCTTCAACCTCCCCCTGCCGCCGTCTTGCAACATGCCTCCCCTTGCCACCCCCTTAATTACCCCTCCCCCCAACACCCACCGACAACCTCTCTCCCCTTGCCATCCCCCTACCAGTCTCTCTCTCTCTCTCTCTCTCTCTCTCTCTCTCTCTCTCTCTCTCTCTCACTCACTCACTCACTAAGTGGTGTGAAGGACATGGGTATTTTAGGCTCTATCAATGGAAGTTAACTACAGGGACATATTCGCAAGTTTTTCAAATTAGCGGTGATATGTATATATATATATGCTAATACGTTTTTAGGAATAATATATCTGAAATTTCTGCTATAATAATGGTTTCTTCACAAAAAACCCTTTAATTTAATATAAAACATTTCATTGGTCAATTATTCTCAGGGTTTATATTAATACTTGTTGAAAAATTGAAATGGAGGTGGGACCTGGCACACATTGTGCCGCTATTTTGGTAGTATGATATAGCACGGTACAATAATATATATCATGATGATAGATGAAACTTTTTATTTTTTGATAAAAAGTATTTTTTATCAAAAATTAATTAATTAATAGTATTATATCAATGGTGTATGGGTGCACCGATAGTATTGATTTTTGGCGGGCAAATCCAATATATGCTTTATGCACCGTGTAATGGTCGAGAAATAGTCACCCAAATCACAATCCACACCTCTAAAAATTTGTTTGACTAGGAAGGAGGGAGCATCACCAAAGGAGGACCTGTAGTCACAGACGAAGAGTCAGAAGAAGCCTTAAGAGCTACCCCAAGGGATAACTGATAACTCAACACTTTTACACACTAAATTAATATAATTCATGCATCACACTCATAATTTTATGTGCAAAATCACATAGAATAATAGAGGTTTTAGTCCTCTATCCAATAACACCATGTTTTTAATTTTTGGGATTAAAAATATCATTATTTTTTGTGAAAAATTGAGTGTCAATATATGTGTAATTTTACTCTCAACAGGGACTTAATTGCAAAATTTCATACAAAGACATAGTTAGAGTTTGTTGAAATCTCTGGGGACATTTAAATGAATTTATCATGTCATGATTATCTTTTTTGAAATTCATTTCCATAATCTCTCTCTTTTTAAGCACTTGATTATAATTTTCTATATATGTGCAGGTACACTACAGGCATTAGTGGATAGTCAAGGGGTACTTTGGACATTTCGTGACCATAATAGGGTTGCCGTAGGGTTCCCTCATCTACTGCAGTCGCCACTTCGTCTTGTGTGCCCACTATAAGAAAAGGCAGAGTTTCCGACGGCCGTAATCCGTCGGAAATCAGTCTGAATTTTCGTCGGAACTAATGTTTCCGACGGATTTTCGACGGCTTTCCGACGGATTAGGGCCGTCGGGTGATCATTGTCGCTAGTTCAGACAGATGAATTTTCTGTCGAAAAATCTGTCTGAAGTTTCCGATAGATAAATGATTGTCGGAAGTTCAGTCGGTAATATTTAGAGTGTTATATTTCCGATGGAATTTTTTCCGTCGAAGACTCTGTCAGACTTTGTTCCGGCGGATTACTGGTTTGTCGTAAATTCCGTCGGAATTTGTAACCTTACATATTTCCAATATAATTTATTCCGTCGGAGTTTCTGTCAGAAGTTTTTTCGACGGATAACTTTTTTTTGTCGTAAATTTCATCTGAATATATAAGGTTAAAAAAATAAAAAATATAAGTTTTCCGACGGCATTGCTATTTCGTCGGATATTTCCGACGGCTCCGTCAGAATATCCGTCAGAAAATGGTTTTTATTTTATTTTAAAAATATATAAATTTTATATAAAAACCTGTTTACATAAAAAACATAAAAATAATCCATCACAAGTAAAATAAAAATGTTACATCCCCTAGTTGATATTGGTGTTTGGTTTTAATGATATCAAAACGATTGTGCTTGTGTGTGTATGTGTTTCATTGAGCAACATGTTTGAATCTTGATTGATGAGTGAAAAGATGACTTCAAGGTTCTCTCTTGAAAGTCATATGAATTCTCCGTGTTTAAGGAACTCATGCTATATTTATCTTGGTTTGCAGGATCAAATCCATGGCTCATACTTTGGAACGCAAAGGAGTGCGCATCAATGAAGTTCTTATTGAAAAAGGGAGTTAACTCACTCATTGCGTTGATTCCTTCTATGTTTCAAGCATTTCATCAAATAGGCTTTTATAGTCATGGTTGGGTATTTTCATGCATTCTCCTTATGAGATTTTTGAGCCTGAAATATCCTCAACCTTATAACTTGAAATTTGATGAATGTGATTTTAATGATGCTTGCTCATTACTTGGACTCATGGTCATTTGATTTGGCAAAAGGTTAATGTGCTTCATTCATGTTTCACATGAGTTCACAAGAGACTTTTGAGGGTTGTCGCATGCTCAAGTATGTTCATGCATATTATTGATGGGATTATTGTGATTTCAATGTATGGATGATTCAAAAAGATCCCTTGTTTATATCAATGCTCCTCGTGAGATAATGCTTCATGAATATTAGTTTTTAATCAACAAGAATGCCATTTGAATGAATGTGGTTCCATGATATTATGCATACTTTACATTTGGCATAATTGTTAACACTTGTGTAATGAAGCATTTTGATGTTGAAGATTTGGTTGATTCAAGAAAGTGATTGAATGGTTGAGCTCCCATGTCATTATATTTGATTAAGTGAGAGATTCATGTTCATCATATCAAAACCTTGTCATATGGTGAATGTGTTTTTGATGGTTGAATTGAGAAGTCAAATACATGCTTGAATGTGTTCAATGATGTATTTTTATGTGAACTAATTCAAAGAGTTAATGCTTGGTTCATGAATTTTGATTCTCATCTAACCTCTTACTTTTTCATGTTTTCAGAATGAAAATACATTGTTAATCTTCATGGGATTATGATAACATCTAATCACTTTTATTCCCTTGGATTCATGGAGGTTTGAAGTGTCTTTATAGCCCATTCTGGCATGGGTCGACCCATAAGGTCAACCCCCAATGGTTTCGGGTCGGACAGAACGCGTTTTGAGGAACCTGCCTGTAGGGGTCGACCCCAAGGGTCGACCCATGGCAGTGGATCGACCCCATGGGTCTACCCCTGAGAGCAGATTTTTTTTTCTGCTTTGCCTGCCCTCTGGCTGTTCGAGGGTCGACCCATGGGGTCGACCCATTCCGGAACGAGATTTCCGGGAGACCTTAAAACCCATTGAAAACCTTTCTAAACTTTACTAAACTACCCACATTGGTTCCTAAACATATTAGGGGGTTTCTAACATATTTTGGGAGGGGTATTTGAGTCTTTGGGTCAATCCTCTATATATACGAATGTGAGATCTGAATTTGTGTAGAATGAACCCTAATGCTTGTGTTTTCTATCTTGTAGGGGAAGAAAGGAAAAAAAACAAGGAGGAGCTCAAGAGAGGAGGTTTTTATCTATATCCATGAATATTTGGAGCTCATGAAAGAAGAAGAAAATGAGTGGCTTGAAGAGAGGAGCACGAAGACGTTCACATCGACTACATCCGTTTTCCCTCCGACCAGAGCTTGAAGAAACATCATCTATCGGCTATTGGAGTTCGAGGGAGATACTTTCTACATGCTTCCTATGTTGTTCTTGATATGTTCCATGATCTATATTTTGGGTTTGAGCATGCTTGAATATTTGTGTTTATTTTTCGAACATGAGAGATATTTGTGTGTGTGGCCGTCTGTGTATACGGTCGTGTTTGATCGCTTGCGTGCGGTCGTGTGGTTCATTGTGCTGCGTCTGTTGCAGCGTGTTTTGGGGTTCGTCCCCGTGTTGCTGTGTCTACAGCGTGAGGAGAGTTCTCCTCGTGGGGATTTATCCCCGTGTGTGTGTGCAGGTGTCGTCTTGTGTGTTTGGAGCATCATCTCCGTGTTGGAGATTTATCCCCAAGTGAAGCCTCACCGGTTCGGTGAGGGGTGGACGTAGGGAGCCCGTCGTGGTCCCGAACCACCTTAAAAATCCCTTCGTCTTGTGGTTTACTTTGTGGGATTGTGTGGTTTGCTTGTTTCATCTATTCATGTGATCGTGTGAGATCGGCAAAATTGAGAGAATTTAATTATCTTGTTTAGTTAAATCTTCAATCTCGTTAATATTGTTAATTCCGTTGTGTTAGCTTTAAATTTACCATCGATCGTGGGGGATAATTCAACCCCCCCTTCCTGTCTACTCGCCTACCCGGGGACCAACAATTGGTATCAGAGTTACGGATCTATTTCCTTGGGTCTAATGACCTTTAGAGTGATCCCTCGGCGAGTTTCATTAAGCAACATGTCTAGTTTTACTCTTCCTCCATGTTATAATAGAAATAACTACATTTCTTGGAGAAATAGCATGTGTGCTTATCTTGGTTTTAATGAGCTTGAAATTTGAGAAGTTATATGTAATGGTCCACATAAACTTCCATCAAATGAAAGGGATGTAGTGCAATACATGAAAAGAAAAATGATATCAATATCAAGGCTTTGAATTTTATGAGAAATTGCATAGAGTCTAATGTTCTTTCTCGAATTTCTCCTTGCAGGTCAGCCAGAGAAATATGGGAAAAATTGGCTAGGTTTGAGGCAAATGCGGAAAATTCCCAAGTCGGCTCAAGCTTGATGGCTAATGATGAAGAAAGTAAAGAAAGTTCGGAGGTAGGATCCGAAGGTGAGAAAATTTCTTTGAAGAGCTAATAGATACAAAAATGTCAAATCTGAAAATAAGAAATTAACAAAGAAAATTGAAGATGTTGTGAATTCCCCTGCTTCATGTGAAAATGTGCATACTATCTCTTCATGTGAAAACTATAAAATTTTGGAAAAGAAAATTGAAAATCTAAAAGATCAAAATGAATCTCTTGAATCTAAAGTTGAATTACTTTCAGATGAGAACTCTTGCTTGAATGAAGATGTCGAAATGGCCAGAAAATATAATATATCTCTTCAAATTGAAAATGAATGTGATGAATTACGGGAACAAAATAAATTTTTGTTGTCTCAAATTTCCATGCTCGAGAAATCTGAAGAAAGCTTAAGAAATAAATTAGCTTCTCTTTCTAATGATGATAAAATGTTTGAGAAACTGCTTAATTGTGAGATTGACAGCAAGAGCATCATGAATGAAAATGAAGAACTTAAAAAGGAAAAAGGTGCCATGTTGATTCAAATTTCTCTACTTGAAGGTAGTTTAAAAAGTTTTGATAAACTTGAAAAATAAAATACTTTGTTGAAATCTGAAAATGAACAGTTGCTTGAAAAGAAGTCCAAGTATGTTGAAACTAAAACAGTGCTTGAAAAATTGACTAAAAAATTTCACTCAATACGCATTGAAAACAAGGAACTCATGGAGAAACATGAAAATTTCAAATCAGTCAATTGTTTGTTAAATGATAAAGTTTGTGCATGCAAAAATGAAATGTCAAAAGTGCCGAATTACATATTTCGGCTTTAGAAGAAGAAGTGCAAAACTTAAAAGATGATTTGTCTAGATTTATGAAAGGGAAAGAAAATTTAGATAAGGTGTTGGGAGTTAAAGTAAATTTTCAACAGGAAGGTCTTGGATACACCCCCATCAACAAAAAGTCTTTTGAGTCCAAATTGAAAACTTCTTTTGTTCATGTTTCCTATATTGCAAGTACTTCTAAAGCACCTCCTCCAAATGCTCAAAAGAAAATTTCTGAAAATTACCTTACGAAAAAGAAAAATGTCAACACTAAGGCCTCAATGCCAAATAGATTTCAAAAATTAAAGTCTAATGTTGAATGCTTCTATTGTGGTGTGTTTGGACATGTGATGGATGATTGTGTTGTCATGAAAGAGGATGACAAATTTACATGCAAAGAGAAAAATATTTGCAAATCACAAAGAAATATTTCTTGCTTTCATTGTGGTAAGCTAGGCCACACGATGAAAAATTATTTTTCAAAGCAGAAAGTTGAACAAAATGCTTTCAAGAGAAAAAGGAATGTTTCTTATTTTTATTGTCACAAACTTGGCCATGTCATTGACAATTATTTTGTGAAGCAAAATGATGATTTTCATGTCATGAATGCTAAGTTTAATATTCAAAGGAAATTTAGAAATGGACATGTGTCTCATGCTCAAAGGTTTACATCATCTAAGAAAAACTTGCTTCCAAAAACTTATGCAAACAATGAAAAGTCATTCCGTAAACCCACATCTCCTTGTTACTTTCATTGTGGGACATACGGTCATATTATGAATGAATGTTGGTTTTTGAAAACTGAGAATTTCCATGTTTCTAGAATAAATGCTAGGTTTGATTTTGTTAGACCTAGAAATTTTGGAAATAGAAGAAGGAATATTTTTGAAAACTCTCTTGATCATGTTTAAAGAAAATCTTTTGCCACTCCTCAATACTTTTATTGTGAAAACCATGGACATGTCATTGAGGATTGCAGGATCATGAAGAATGATGATATTGTGGTAACGAAAAAGAAGAAAGTGTTTGGTGGCAATGCTACTAATGTCAAGGGACCCAAAAAGACTTGGGTGCTCAAATCCGTTGAATGAATTGGCTTTGATGCTAGTGTGTCTTGAGGTAAATAAAGAATGAAAGGGGTTCCAATAAAAAGGAACAAGGTACACTCACTTGGTAAAACCCTGACTTTGCTCATTCATTGTCAAACTTGATGGTTTTGATGTTTTGGTATGAGATTTTGGTGTGTTGTTATGCTCTAAATTCTTCACAAGCCATACATGCTCTTATTGAATGAATATTTGGTATATCAAATGGTGATACGTGAAATGACAGGTTAAGCATGTTAGGAAGCCATCACTATGCGTGAGTTGGATCTTCAGATCAAAATCTCCGCCTTGTACCAAAATTTTGAAATTCAATATGTTTGGCTTATGAGGAAACATGCTTTTGAATGAAATCATTTTACCCTTGATTTGCATAACTTTCAAGATTCAATCTGAAAATTTTATTTGCTTCATCAAGGTAAAAATTTTGAATTGTGGAATTGCTTGATCAAATGTAACAATTGGTATTGAATGTTGACCATGTCTTAGTTTAAAGCTCATTGACCTTGTGTGGTTGCTTTGCATAAATGACAATTTGCTTGATCTGTTCAAACTGAAAATTCATTTCATGCAATACTGTTTTGAATGATCATGGTTGAACGTTTGGGTTGTAAAGAAAATGGTTCTTCGCGATAAAATCTGAAATAAAATGCTCATGATTCAGTTCTAGAATTAATGAAAAATTCATCTTTTGAATTCATTAGGTTTCATGCTTGCTTGAGTATTCAAGAATGCACAAAAATTAAAAATCTCCATAAAAGTATCGCATTAGCATTTTTGCATATCATTCACATACTATGCATGTATTATGAATTTGAGTCTCATGCATACTTTAACTTATTTATGCTTGAATATCATGATTTACGGGCACGTAAAATGACAAAAAGATGTATATTGCACATTCATGCATATAGGACATATGCATATATTTCATGATAATTACATATCTTGAATCATGAGTGCTTGCATGAATGTTTTTTCTAAATCCTTTCATATTTGCATGTACGTATTTTATAAAATCTTTCTTGAAAAATTCTAAGACCTCACCTCCTTGCTAAATAACAATGCAATAATTTTATTCATATATGATATATGTCATATATTAAGGGGGAGGATTTATTTCTGACCGTGCATACATTTAGGGGGAGTCATAGCTATGTCTTGACAAATTCATTCTATACATGCAAAATATTATCCCACACTCTTGCACACAATGAATTTAATGACTTTACTTGATAATGATTTAAGAAATTCTTCCAACACTTTAAAGGGAACTTGAATCTCTACATGGACATTAAAGAGTAATCGTGAGAAAAAACTGCATACCCACAAAATTAATAAGTGGTATGTGGAACCGAGTAGCCTGGAATCCCACTGAAACAAATGAGGAAACTCGCGTCGAAAGGTAAAGTAAAAATCCACATGTGTGACGAATCCAAGTAGCCGGGAATCCCCATTGAGACATATGAGGAAACTCGCGCCGAACGGTGAAGTCCCTAAAAGAAACAAAATCGGGGGTGTGCGAAGCTGTCGAAAGTCGAGAATCTAAAGTGAAAGTGTAGAGAGGAGATTACCTTCTAGTGTTCTTTAGAAAATCTAAAATCCATATATTTTGAAGCTCATTATTCATTGCATCACTTTTCACATGGACATTTTTGTGATGTATGTATTCTATGAATTTTGTTTCGATTCATGGTTTATGTAGTACTTCTAGTTGTGTATGCATAAATCTCTTAGTTATGCCTCATGTCTTACATTCTTGAATTTGAATCACATGCTCATTTCTTAACCCGTGCCTCATTTAGGGGGAGTTACTATATGTAATATTTATGTGCATGATGATTGTGCTTGTGTGCTTACATGTTCATGCATTCCCCTTTGATCTAATTCTGAGCATAAACCTTACATTTGAAGGATGGAAGTCATATTGTGCATAGCTTCATATCTTGCATGATTAGCATTCACATAGTGCATATTCATTGCATTTGAAAGATGAAGCTCATCGTGTGCATATTTGCATATTTGGCATTCTCAACATGCATATAGTTCATACATGATATCATCTTGAACAATTCATACTTTCCAACAATTGGTATAGTTCATTTTGAAATGCATCATTTTGAACACATCATGTTGCATAAATGCTTAAAAGAGTTCTTCTAACTTTTGGTATCATATCTTTGGGACCAACTCTTCAAGAATTGAAATTGCAAATCTTTGGGCCTTTAATTTGAACAACATTTGGTATCATATTTTTGGGCCTTTGATTAGCATCACTTGGTATTTGCTTTGGTATCATATCTTTTGGCCTAACACGTTCATATCATGTCACATAACCCCATGTCTTTTTGTAGATGACAAAAAGGGGGAGAATGTTTGTGTGTGCTCAATGTCTTATGAATGTTGTTGTTTTGGGGAGAATTGGAGAATTGATGTATGTGATCAATGTTCATGTTAATGCTTGGTCTTTCATAAACATGTTTGCAAAACTACTCTATCACACACATCGTTTTGTCATCATCAAAAAGGGGGAGATTGTTGCATCCCCTAGTTGATATTGGTGTTTAGTTTTAATGACATCAAAACGATTGTGCTTATGTGTATATGTGTTTCATTGAGCAACATATTTGAATCTTAATTGATGAGTGAAAAGATGACTTCAAAGTTCTCTCTTGAAAGTCATATGAATTCTCCGTGTTTAAGGAACTCATGCTATATTTATCTTGGTTTGTAGGATCAAATCCATGGCTCATACTTTGAAACTCAAAAGAGTGCATCAATGAAATTCTTATTAAAAAAGGGAGTTAACTCACTCATTGCGTTGATTCCTTCTATGTTTCATGCATTTCATCAAATAGGCTTTTATAGTCTTGGTTGGGTATTTTCATATATTCTCATTATGAGATTTTTGGGCTTGAAATATCATCAACCTTATAACTTAAAATTTGATGAATGTGATTTTAATGATGCTTGCTCATTACTTGGACTTAAGCCTGGCAATTATCCGTTTAAAATTCGAACCGAATTCAAATTCGTATTCATTTAATCGGATAATTATCCGAATAAAATATCCGACGGATAATTTAATCGGATATCGGATATCCGATTATTAATCGGATACGAATTCAAATATTGAGATATCCGTGTCGGATATTATCCGGCCGAATATGAACTCTTAGATAAAAATCTAATGATATACATATTCTATATATAATTAGCTTAAATCTTAATATATTGTTTGATTATTCTTTTTTATCTTTTTGGTCTCAAAATATAATTTAAAAACAAGAAATTCACTTACATCTACTTCGTAAGTTATCTCCTATTTTTTAAGATGAAGTCTAATCTTTTGATAACATCTCTCAAAATAAAAAAAAGCTTTCACTCTTTCTTTATTTTTTTGAGAAAACAATATATGATGCTCTCACACGGCTAACACAACTCACCACTAAGTAGGCCTAGTAATTATCCGTTTAAAATTCGAACCGAATTCGAATTCGTATTTATCCGATCGTTATCCGAATAAAGTATCTGACGGATAATTTGATTACTAATCGGATAATTCAATTATTAATCGGATACGAATTCGGATATCACACTATCCGCTCCGTATCCGATCATTTACAGGTCTACTTGGACTCATGGTCATTTGATTTGGCAAAAGGTTAATGTGCTTCATTCATGTTTTACATGAGTTTACATGAGACTTTTGAGGGTTGTCACATGCTCAAGTATGTTCATGCATATTATTGATAGGGTTATTGTGATTTCAATATATGGATGATTCAAAAAGATCCCTTGTTTATATCAATGATCCTCGTGAGATAATACTTCATGAATGTTAGTTTTTAATCAACAAGAATGTCATTTGAATGAATGTGGTTCCATGATATTATGCATGCTTTGCATTTGGCATAATTGTTAACACTTGTGTAATGAAATATTTTGATGTTGAAGATTTGGTTGATTCAAGAAGGTGATTGAATGGTTGAGCTCCCATGTCATTATATTTGATTAAGTGAGAGATTCATGTTCATCATATCAAAACCTTGTCATATGGTGAATGTGTTTTTAATGGTTGAATTGAGAAGTCAAATACATGCTTGAATGTGTTCAATGATGTATTTCTATGTGAACTAGTTCAAAGAGTTAATGCTTGGTTCATGAATTTTGATTCTCATCTAACCTCTTGCTTTTTCATGTTTTCAGGATGAAAATACATGGTTAATCTTAATGGGATTATGATAACATCCAATCACTTTTATTCCCTTGGATTCATGGAGGTTTGAAGTGTTTTTATAACCCATTCTGGCATGGGTCGACCCCCAATGGTTTTGGGTCGGACAAAATGCGTTTTGAGGAACCTGCCTGCAGGGGTCGACCCACTGCCATGGGTCGACCCATGGGGTCGACCCCTGAGAGCAGAATTTTTTTTTGCTCTGCCCACCCTCTGGCTTTTCGAGGGTCGACCCATGGGGTCGACCCATTCCGGAACAAGATTTCCGGGAGACTTTAAAACCCCATTGAAAACCTTTCTAAACTTTACCAAACTACCCCCATTGGTTCCTAAACATATTAGGGGGTTTCTAACATATTTTGGGAGGGGTATTTCGGTCTTTGGGTCAGTCCTCTATATATACTAATGTGAGATCCAAATTTGGGTAGAATGAACCCTAATGCTTGTGTTTTCTATCTTGTAGGGGAAGAAAGGAAAGAAAGCAAGGAGGAGCTCAAGAGAGGAGGTTTTCATCTACATCCATGAAGATTTGGAGCTTGTGAAAGAAGAAGAAAAGGAGCAGCTTGAAGAGAGGAGCACGAAGACGTTCACATCGACTACATCCATTTTCCCTCCGACCCGAGCTTGAAGAAACATCATCTATCGACTATTGGAGTTCGAGGGAGATATTTTCTACATGCTTCCTATGTTGTTCTTGATATGTTCCATGATCTATATTTTGGGTTTGAGCATGCTTGAATATTTGTGTTTATTTTTCAAACATTAGAGATATTTGTGTGTGTGGCCGTCTGTGTATACAGTTGTGTTTGATCGCTTTGCGTGCGGTCGTGTGGTTCATTGTGCAGCATCTGTTGCAGCGTGTTTTGGGGTTCATCCCCGTGTTGCTGTGTCTACAGCATGAGGAGAGTTCTCCTCGTGGGGATTTATCCCCGTTTGTGTGTGCATGTGTCGTCTTGTGTGTTTGGAGCGTCGTCTCCGTGTTGGGGATTTATCCCTGAGTGAAGTCTCACCGGTTCAGTGAGGGGTGGACGTAGGGAGCCCGTCGTGGTCTCGAACCACCTTAAAAATTCCTTTGTCTTGTGGTTTGCTTTGTGAGATTGTGTGGTTAGCTTGTTTCATCTGTTCATGTGATCGTGTGAGATCGGTGAGATTGAGAGAATTTAATTATCTTGTTTAGTTAAATCTTCAATCTCGTTAATATTGTTAATTCCGTTGTGTTAGCTTTAAATTTACCATCG
Source organism: Amorphophallus konjac (assembly GCA_022559845.1). Lineage (NCBI taxonomy): Eukaryota > Viridiplantae > Streptophyta > Magnoliopsida > Alismatales > Araceae > Amorphophallus > Amorphophallus konjac. The sequence continues at coordinate 79,891 of JAHNEJ010001039.1, forward strand.
ATCGTGGGGGACAATTCAACCCTCCCTTCTTATCTACTCGCCTACCCGGGGACCAACAAAAAAGTAGGCAAAAAATGAAACATAATAACATTTAATAATTTTATAATAATAAAAAAAATCAACAAATATCGTCCATATCATCATCCTCCCCGTCCTGCTCGTCTCCTCCGTCGCCACTCACTGGAGGATCCTATATTAAGATAATAATAACATTAAATATACATTCATAATAAAAATTATGGAGCAGATAAATTAAATATTTTTTTAATTGTATAAATTCAAATAAGATATAATGCACTTCTGACCGCCAGACTCAAACTAAGTATCTGATTTAGAATTCGTCAACTCTAACAAGTCACTTTTACCTCCCAAGTCGTGTTGGAACGATCGATACGTTGATCAGACCGATATTTTAGATTTTGGACCCCCGAACCCAACTTCTTTAATTTTAAACTAAGTGCATTTGAAGAATGCACTTCTGAATGTCGGACTCAAACCGGGTGTCCGATTTAGATTCATCAGCGCTCACAAGTCACTTTTATCTCCCAGGTCATATTGGAACAATCGATACGTCAATCGGAATGCTATTTTATATTTTAGACCCCTGAATCCAACTTTTTTAATTTTAAACTAAATGTATTCGAAGAATGCACTTCTGAGCGTCGAGCTCAAACCGAGTGTCCGATTTAGATTCTGTCAGCTGTCACAAGTCACTTTTACCTTCATGGTCGTGTTGGAATAATTGGCACACCGATCGGTGTGATATTTTAGATTTTAAATCCCCGAACCCAACTTCTTTAATTTTAAACTAAGTGCATTTGAAGAATGCACTTCTGAGCGCCGGGCTCAAACCGGGTGTCCGATTTAGATTCCGTCAGCTCTCACAGGTCACTTTTCCCTCCCAAGTCGTCTTGGAATAATTGGCATGCCGATCCGAGTGATATTTTAGATTTTGGACCCCCGAACCCAACTTCTTTAATTTTAAACTAAGCACATTTGAAGAATTGAGTAATTTGAGCGCCGAGTCCAAACCGAGTATCCGATTTGATTCCGTCAGCTCTCCCAAGTCACTCTTATCACCTAGGTTGCATCAGAATTATCGACACGCCGATCAGGTTAGTATTTTACATTTTGGACTCCCGAACCCCTAGTTTTGTGAATTGTTTTAAACTAAGTTAGCTTTGAAAACTAACTTGGTTTTGATTTGAGTAATTTGAGCGCCGGGCTCAAACGGGTGTCCGATTTAGATTCCGTCAGCTCTCCCAAGTCGCTTTTACCTCCCATATCGTGTTGGAATAATCGTCACGTCGATCGGACCGATATTTTAGTTTATGGACCCCGGGACTCAACGTCTTTAATTTTAAACTAAGTGCATTTGAAGAATGCACTTCTGAGCGCCGGGCTCAAACTGGGTGTCCGATTTAGATTCTGTCAGCTCTCACAAGTCATTTTTACCTCTCAAGTCATGTTAGAATTATCGACACGTCGATCCGAGCAATATTTTAGATTTTGGACCACCGAACCAAACTTCTTTAATTTTAAACTAAGCGCATTTGAAGAAGTGAGTAATTTGAGCGCTGAGCCCAAACCGGGTATCCGATTTGAATTCCGTCAGCTTTCCCAAGTCACTCTCATCACCCAGGTCGCGTTAGAATGATCAGCACGCCGATCATGCCAGTATTTTCTATTTTGGACCCCCGAACCCTAGTTATGTGAATTATCTTAAACTAAGTTAGCTTTGAAAACTAACTTGGTTTTGATTTGAGTAATTTGAGCGCCGGACTCAAACCTAGTGTCCGATTTAGATTCCGTCAGCTCTCACAAGTCACTTTTATCTCCCAGGTCATGTTGGAACAATCAGCACGTCGATCGGAGTGCTATTTTAGATTTTAGACCCCCGAACCTAACTTATTTAATTTTAAACTAAGTACATTTGAAGAATGTACTTCTGAGTGTCGGGCTAAAACCAGGTGTCCGATTTAAATTCTGTCAGTGCTCACAAGTCACTTTTATCTCCCAAGTCGTGTTGGAATGATCGGCACGCCGATCTGAACAATATTTTAGATTTTGGACCTCCGAACCCAACTTCTTTAATTTTAAACTAAGTGCATTTGAAGAATTGAGTAGTTTGAGCGCCGAGCTTAAACCAGGTATCTGATTTGGATTCCGTCAGCTCTCCCAAGTCACTCTCATCATCGAGGTCGCGTTGGAATGATCGGCACTCTGATCAGGCCAGTATTTTACATTTTGGACCCCCAAACCCCTAGTTATGTGAATTGTTTTAAACTAAGTTAGCTTTGAAAACTAACTTAGTTCCTAATTGAGTAATTTGAGCGTCGAGCCCAAACCGGGTATCCGATTTGGATTCTATCAGCTCTCCCAAGTCACTTTTACCTCCCAGGTCGTGTTAGAACAATTGGCACGTCGATCGGATTGATATTTTAGATTTTGGATCCCAACTTATTTAATTTTAAACTAAGTACATTTGAAGAATGCACTTCTGAGTGCCAGGCTCAAACCGGGTGTCCGATTTAAATTCCGTCAGCGCTCACAAGTCACTTTTACCTCCCAAGTCGTGTTGGAATGATCAACACGCCGATCTGAGCGATATTTTTGATTTTGAACCCCCGAACCCAACTTCTTTAATTTTAAACTAAGTACATTTGAAGAATTGAGTAATTTGAGCGCCGAGCCCAAACTGGGTATCCGATTTGGATTCCGTCAGCTCTCCCAAGTCACTCTCATCACCGAGGTCAGATTTATTCCTATATCAAATAGGGTCTTGTTACTTTTAATCTAAATTCATGTATATTCTTTGATTTAAGAATTACGTAATTCTACCAAAATAAAAATATAAGAAACACTCACCTGAGGGGGCTGTGTCGTGGTCATGGATCCATGAGGGAGAATTCCCGCCTGGGAGAGGAGGCTAGCGAGTGACTGCAAGATATCTTCCTTGTGGCTCGACATCTCTATCCTCATCTGCTGCAACTGCCGCGCCATATCAGACATCTCCGCTCAGACGATGTCTCTGACGTCACTGGAAGAAGTATTGGTGCCGGGTGGGGGCGTGCTAAAGGCACTGCTACTGGTCGGGGCAGCGCCTGAACTCGCACAACATGATATCACCGGGCTAGTCTCCAGGCTCTGCCCAAAGCCATATAGCCGGCCTTTCTTCGGTACGCTAGTTGCTACCACCCATGCCACCGGATCTAACTCCGGCCACTGCTCATCTCCCTCCTCGTACTTCTATGTCAACTTTCTAATATATGTTTCCTACAAATTGAATACAAAAACTTATAAATTTCATATGAATGAATCATATTTAAATGAAAAGAAAAACTTAAAGAAAAACTTAAAGAAAAATTTGCCCAGAGATATAAACTTACCGCTACTGAGCGGGCTCTCTCACTGACAAACTGATTTGTCCCCTTCTTCTTGTGTGTTCTGTCGAACACCTCCAGGAAGGACGGAGCTCGATTGAGGTCCACAGCCTGTTTACAATTCATAGTAAAAAACTGTTATAAATATGAATAATTTGGAAGAGGATAATTTGAAAGATTACTTACCAATTTTTGTTTATGAGTCGCAAAAGAGACGGACCCACTAGTATGCACATTTACGTCTGATTGTGACGCCCTATTTGCTGCAGCTTTTTGGGACTTTTCTATCCATTTGGGCTCGGCCCATTTGTCACATACAATGTCCCAATACTCCTTCATCATCCAAGGAGGGCGGTGCTCCTTCCACAACTGTCAATGTTGACTCCCACCAGCATTTTTCTGAGCGTTTACTCGGGCCTCATGCAAATTATGTCCGTAATTTGTTTGGATAGTAGCCTCCCAGACTCTACGACATCTCGCCGCGTCTTGTCCACTTGTGAACTGATAAGTCTGGTGTAAATAATTAAGTTATGGGTTAGTAAGTATACTGTTATGAATTGAGTTTAGGAAATACGTGAATTAAATGATTAAATTACTTACTATGAATATGTCGAACAATAAATTTCGGACGCCCATCAAAAAATGCCTGAAAGATAGTGTCGGCCCGAGAACATGTGCCATTACTCGTTTCATAGAATGACGGACATCCTCGGCAAGTTCAAATTTATCACTGCAAGTCCCAATGTTAACATAGTTGGCATTAGACAGTTGAAGGATAAATAATGAATGTAATTCATAACCATATAAATTTACCTAGAGATTCAACACGGCAGACGTCCATCATGGGCCCCACCTCCCTCGCCCTTGCGAGTAGTGCCGAGGGACTGTAGTGGCTGAGTGGAGGAGCCGACAGGGGCCACGACGACCTGTAAGAATTAAATCACATAAGTATAACATTTAATCAAAGAATATTTGGCTATAAATTGAAAGAGACATACTTGTAGTGGGAGGTGGTGAGGGTGTGCCCTGCATAGCTGGTGGGAGGGCACTGGGACCTGTAAGAATTAAATGTCATAAGCAAATGGAATATAATCAAAGAATATTTTGCTAGAAATTAAAATATATATACCTGAAGCGGGAGGTGGTGAGGGTGTGCCCTGCATAGCTTGTGGGAGGGCACTGGGACCTGTAAGAATTAAATGTCATAAGCAAATGGAATATAATCGAAGAATATTTTGCTAGAAATTAAAATATAAATACTTGAAGCGGGAGGTGATAGGGGTGTGCCCTATATAGCCGGTGGGAGGGCACTGGGACCTGTAAGAATTAGATATCATAAGTAAATAGAATATAATCAAATAATATTTTGCTAGAGATTAAAATATACATGCCTGAAGCGGGAGGTGGTGGGAATGTGCTCTGCATAGCTGGTGGGAGGGCACTGAGACCTGTAAGAATTAGATATCATAAGCATAACATATAATCAGACAACATTTCATTGCATCTGGTAAAATAGACATACCTGTCAGCTGCGGTGGTGGAGGTGTCTCATGTGTAGGGCATGAGCCGACATTCGGACCTGTAATAAATAAATCTTTTAAGCTGATATATAATTCTGATATAGCTAAATCAAAGAATAAATATACATGTGCTCGAACTAGACGCCAAAGAGGAGGGAGTAGAGCCCTGCCCACCACCCTGTCTCCTCCCACTCCCACTACGAGGTCCTCGGACCATCTCTTTATTAAGAAAAATAAAATTGATGCATATTAATCCATAATTATATAAGATTTAGAAATCTTATTAAAAATTATGCAAAAATGTACAAATATCTTACTAAATTATCAAATATTATCTATTTCCTCTTCAGATGCTGATGATATATCTAACTCAGCCTCATCTTCGTCATCCGTACTAGCCTCATGAGATTCAAACTCTTCATCTTCATCGGACTCCTCCTCTCCTATAAAATCAACATTTAGGTCCATCGGATCGACTTGTTCCACTTCATTTCCCGCATGTAACGACAGTGGCTCATCAGATTCATCCAAATGAAGATGTACGAAACCTACAGCGCCAACTTCATCTGATTGAAAATATTTGGCATTGGCATCCTCTGAAACAGTTTCACTCAGATTCAACTCATAAGTGGGAAAAAGTCTTGCTTTAACCCTACAAACTACCCACCAATATTTATTCTTAGAGGATGAATAGCTTGAATAATACACTTGTTGGGCTTGTGCGGCCAAAATGAACAGTTCATATGTATTAAGTTTAGACTATGTTTGACATCGACAATTCCATATGTTGTGTCATGTCGAACAGAATTAGGATCAAACCAATGACACTTAAATATGAATACATGATTGTCTTGTCCCAGATACTGCAATTCAATGACTTCCTCAAGAATACCATAGTAGTCTAGTTCATTTTCATTGTATGCACTTCCCTTAACGCATACGCCGCTGTTCATCGTAGACTTATTTCTTCATAATCCTCGTGTGAAATCTGTATCCATTCACAATATATCCTGGATAGGCACGTGCAACTTTTGAGGGGCCATAACTTAACTCCTGTACTCTTTCATCAGAAATAAGACCTTGTTCAACCTATATGTAAATCAAAATAGTTAAAATATTAACATTTACCTCAACATAAGTAAATTGGAACGTATAAATTCAACGATCGACACTAACTCGATATCTCAGCCATCTGGCAAAAAACTTCTCGCGTTCTTTTTCAACCTCCACATCCTGGATATTTGGATATTTTTGTACTAATTCTGAATCAAATTGTCTGCAATATGAATACACTACTACCTTAAATGGCAAGAAGAAGGATAAATAACTTATGTACATAAGGAAATGTGAGTTAATAACTTACTCAACATAGGGTTCAATCTCAGTACAATTCAGAAGAATGTATATCTCTACGGCGTACAATTCTCTATCTTCGAGCGTCCGAGTCAAGCAATGTCCGAACGCACGTCCAGGATGCTTAAATATAGAGAGCCGATCGGACAAATCAGCAACTCCCCCATCATCATTACGTGGAGGTCGAGTACGACGACTTTGAATCTCTGGCTCAAAGTACATCGAACAGAAGTTCAAAATTTCTTCAATAATATATGCCTCAGTAATCGAACCCTCCACCTTCGCCTTATTGCTAACTTTCATTTTTAATTCATGCATGCACCTACAACAACAATTCAGTTGACAATGACATAAATATCGTACACATGTAGCTGCCAAAAGAAAAAAAATTCTCACATACCTCTCAAATGGATACATCCATCGAAATTGTACTGGCCCTCCGACTCTAGCCTCGTATGGCAAATGGATAATCAGGTGCTCCATCAAATCGAAGAATGCAGAGGAAATATCTTCTCTAGCTTGCAAACGGTCGTGACCACATTATCTTCAATAGTTTGTACATCCCGAAGTCTGAGTTCTGATGCACATAAAATTTGAAAAACTGACTCAGCTCGGTCAGTGCTCCCCATACAGGCTTTGGCAACAAGTCACGGAATGCAATGGGCACCAGCCTCTCCATGAACACATGACAGTCATGACTTTTCAGTCCATATATTTTCCCCTCATTAACATTCACACAACGACATATGTTGGACACATATCCATCTGGGAATCTCAACTGTTTCAACCACTGACACACTTCCTTGATCTGTGTATCGCTAAGCACGTAAGTTGCTTTAGGCTACACAGTTTTTCCATGTACAATCTGCAGTTCCAGTTCTGACGTTTACAAAGCATCTTCAAGTCCATACTCGCTTTGGCGTTGTCCTTTGTTTTACCTTTTATGTTCAGGATCGTGTTGAACACATTATAAAAATATTCTTCTCGATATGCATGACATCCAGATTGTGTCGTACTAGAAGAGTTGACCAATAAGACAATTCAGAAAATACTTTTCTTGTTCCAGTTGTGATCCTTTCGAAATCGAGGGAGTTGTCGTGTGCTACCAGACAGTTGTACTACATCTGGTAAATTTTGCACTCGTAGCGCCTTATGTCGATCAGATACCATTGTAAATCTGCTTCATCTATTTCAATAGTGTTTCTCTGAAATGAGTCCCTTTGCCTTCGGAAAGGATGGTCACGCGGTAGAAACCGCCGATGGCAATCAAACCCGCATTCTTTTCCACCATGTTTCAATACAAATGATTTAGTATCTTCCATACAGTAAGGACATGCTAACTCCCATGTGTGCTCCAACCAGATAGCATTCCATAAGCAGGGAAGTCACTTATTGTCCACATCAGTGCAACCTTCATAATAAAATTTTACTTCCTACATGCATCATAAGTAATAACTCCATCAGTCCATAAAAATTTCAGTTCATCAATCAACGGTCTGAGATATATGTCCAAATTTTTTCTCGACTTTTTGGACCTCGAATTACTAAGGATAAAAATAGATTTTCTCGCTTCATGCACATGTCCGGCGGAAGGTTGTACGGTGTCATAAACACTGGCCAACAAGAGTAAGACGCCACTGAACCACTGAATGAATTAAAACCATCTGTGCATAAACCAACCTAACATTACGTGGCTCCTTTGAGAAAGCAAGATGAGTACGATTGAAGTGAGTCCAAGCTTCACCATCGGCAGGATGACTGATTATATCATCGGCACGGCGTACTCTTTCAGTGTGCCATGTCATATGTCGAGCCATCTTTGAGGACATATACAGCCGCTACAGCCTAGGCGTAAGAGGGAAGTATCGCAATGCCTTGTAAGGTACATCTTTTTACTTTGAATTGTCCCTCTCTTAGGTTTGAATCTGTCATGATGACAAATAAACATGATATCTTACTTGCATCCTCTTTGTAATATAACATACAGTGATTCGGGCATGCATCTATTTTCACATATCCAAGCCCTAGCTCATTGACCATCTTTTTTGCATGGTAAAAAGTTTCTGAAACTTCTCGTCTCGAGGCAACATACTCTTGATCAAGAGGAGGAGACGGTCAAAACAAGTCTCACTGATGTGAAATTCAGATTTCAAGTTCAACAACTGTGAGACGCAGACAACGAGTGTGCTTTTCACAACCATCCCACAGCGGCTCATCAGCATCCCTAAGTAGTTGATAAAATCTTTCGCTGTCTTATTCGGTGCTTCTTCCATGTATGCATGTTCCTCATGAACATTAAAACTAGGACCAGCAGCATCTACAACCATATCCATGTACCCACTTGTGCCTGCAACATTGTGGCTCATACGACAAGACATCCTCACCATGACACGTCCAATTCATATAATCATCCATGAACCCTTTCTTGTACAAATGATGATGTACATCCCATGGTGAATGCCACCTCAAGTTTCGATAACTTGAACAAGGGCATTGAATGTGACCGTCACGGTCTATGGATGCATTTGGATTCCCAATGCAAAATGAATGAAACTCTCAACTCCATGTTTAAACTCAACAGACACCACCCGGTCAACTATTCTACGATACATCCGGCCATGAACGTGTTGGATTTTTGTGACTTCCCTAGTGTTTTGATGATGAGCATCGATCACTATGTTAAATATTGTCATTTTAATCAGATATCTTGAGTAATGTTATGCATTTGAAATTTCCATGATTAACAGGAAAACTGCCATGAGGTAGTACCTTGCATGTCCGTACTGTTGCTTTCTTACTTCGTGTTGTTTGTGTTTACTACACTTCGTGTTGTCCGTTTTGAACGTCGTTATTTGTTCCATCGCGTGCTGAACACTGCAGCACCTCGTGCTGCTTTCTGTGCCACCTCGTGTCGCTCCATCTGTGTCACCCCTATGTCTTCGAGTCTTATGTTCTGGCCAAGTCCATACAGCCTCATCTTTACCTTCGTTCCAAGCCAAAGTCTACACATTCGTTTCCTTGGGCAAAGTCTATACATCGTGGCCTTGAACTCTCAGTCTGTACACTATTTATTTCAAAGTCTGTACATTGTTGCCTTGAAGACCGTTCTAAGTCTATACATCCAGTTGAATGCAAAGTCTACACATCGCCTGACATCATATGAAGGCTGTACGTTGGAAGTGTCTTTCTTGCTTTGTGACCACACTTCGTGTCGATTTCTGTGTTCGTCTTCGAGTTGGTTTCAGTCCGTGTCGTTTCGTGTCGTCCTCGTCTTCGAGTCATTCGTAAGTTCGAGCAATTTTGTATTCGAGTCGTTTTGTTTATGTCTTCGTGTTGTTTCTGTGTTTGTGTCTTCGTGTTATCTTTTGTGCTTGTGTCTTCGTGTTATTTTTGTGTTTGAGTCTTCATGTTATTTCTGTGTTTGTGTCTTAGTGTTGCTTTTATGTCTTCGTGTTGCCTCTTTCTATCTTCGTCCAGGTTTCCTCTGATCGCGTGTTTTACTACCGTTTTACTCCGTGTTATTTCCTTCTCACCTCGTGCTGTTCTCATCTGACTTCGTGTCGTTCCCTTTGTAGTGTTAGCTTTATTACTGTGTATCTCGTGTCGTTCTTTCTTTACCTCGTGCTGTTTTCATCTGACCTCGTGTCATTCTCTCTTTATTTCGTACTGTAGTAATCTTGTGTATCTCGTGTCGTTCTCAGAATAGTGCATCTCGTATTGCTACCACATACCTCGTGCAGTTTTAGTTTTTGTGGCCCTGAGTTTTAATCGTCTTAATTCTTTGCAGGAGAAGAAGAAAAACAAAAAGAAGAAGGTGGTCCGAGGAAGAATATTCCCCAGTGACTGGGCTGCACGTGATCCAATACTAAAGGAACCAATGCTATAAGGGCACGTGGCAAGAAGGTTCTGGATCGAGCGCGGGAAGCACACGCCTTGCATGCACCCTCCTGATCGCTTATAAAAGTACTGCCTCACCGTCTACCAAAAGTGAGGAGCTCCGAGATTACAGTAAAGAAATTTGAGTGAGAGCAGAAGAGAAAGAGCCTCCCTGAGAAACTAGAGTGTTCCAGTTGAGAGAGAAGAGAGAGCAGAAGAGTGATCAGAAGATGGGTATTGACTTACGGATCAAATCCGAAGTCTGCTGCTCAGTTTGAGCTACATTGTTTCCAGTTTCTGAAATTTGACTTCCTTCTTTCTTGTTTTCGTTTTTATCTATTTTTCTTTCTTGATTGAAAGTTCTCTGTGTTACCTCCTAGTGTTCAGGGGAAGAGAGAGACGTGTTCTCTCTGGTACACTTGCAACAGAGGTTGCAGTATTGTTCCCTCTCGTAGAAGAGGTGTTCCCTCTGGGCTTCAGAGGAAGAGAGACCTTGGTCTCTGGTTCTAGTGACTGCAGATCACTAGTGTTCCCTCCGGTTGGAGGAAGAGGAAATTGTTTCCTGGTTTCTAGGGACTTGGCGTCCTTAGGGTTCCC
>JAHNEJ010001037.1:0-93268 GCA_022559845.1 Amorphophallus konjac
TTGCTGCCTAGTGAGTTTGAATAGTACCGAGTCGGACCAGCAGCCCGCCTCCGCCCCGAAAGCCCTTTCGGCTTGCTGCCTGTCAACCCGAGATCAGTACTCCTGGGTCCCACGTGTAACCCTTTACCTCTCTGTGTGGAGTGGGTAGTAAAATTCATTGCTATAATTATTGATTATTTACTGTACCGGGAGTATGGGTCTTGGCCGGGATCGCCTTCCCCACGCCCTGAGCGTGAAGGTACACTCGCCTCTCTATTAGTCTTACTTGCTTGTTCAGTATGTGTTCTTAAGCCGCTGCATGTGAGTTGTTTTGATTCCTAGCTAGTTCAATTTTAATCACTGTTGTGGGAGTGAGTGCGTGACCCGTCCCGTGACTCGATCCGAGCACGAGTGTGAGCCGAATACCCTTGACTCACTACCGGTTTCTTAATCGCGTAGATCTGCATGCTTCTCTTGCTAGGGACGAGTAGCGAGCTTGTGTTGAGTTAGTCACGTCTTTGCTGGTCGTGTCCTCAATTTGGTCACGTCGTCACCTAGAGTCTCAGGGTCGCATCAAATTGGCATCGAGTCCGCATTTCATCCCGCATCAGTTTGGTATCAGAGCCAAGTTGAGTCTAGGGTAGTTTTGTCTTAGGTGTGCATATCGTCCCAGTACCCGGTATATCAAAAGCTGTTCCCGGAAAGATAGGTTACACCTATTGGGAAGGTAGCACACTTGTGTGAGGGATCTTTGGATCCCTATCTCCACTACGTACCGAATATTGGTTAAATCTAGGTTCATCATTTTGCATTGGTCCGTGCACTCCGATCTTTATGTCTGCATGTCATATTGTAGTTCCCCAGTTTCCAATGGACATCAAGTCGCCCAAGCAATATCACTGGTTGCATAACACCCATGGGCTTGGCAACCATCCCCTCTACTTCCATAGGCCCGAAGCCTCGGACTTTTATGGCTCCAATGTCCCGAGCGACTACCTATATTGGGAAGCCACCATGGATAAATATTTCGAGTGTTAGACTATGTCAGGTGCCATGGAAGTCAGTTTTGCCAAGAAGAGGCTTTTTCATAAAGCCGCCGAGAAGTGGAGAAGTATTGAGTGCTTGAGGGAGATTAGAAGGCAATGGCCCATCGAGTCATGGAGCCAAATGAAAGACGAGCTTAGAAGGATCTACCTACCCCACCCAGTCACCTCCAACCGACCCCACCCAATCACCTCCCATAAAGAAGGTCACAGTCAGAGGCCAAGGGTCTCGCACGTAGATGAGCCTAGACCCAAGACTAGGCCGAGTGACTATGAGCGAATCCACCACGATGCCCCTACTCCAAACCCCACCTTTGCCGAACTCTTGAAAATATTTTCGGATTGGGTGGATAGGATGTGCGCTCAAATTGACGGATTCCTGCCCAAGCCCCGTAGTCTCCACTAGGCACCATCTACAGAGTCCCAGGGTCCTCTCACCATCATAGAAGACGTCCTCTCCCTATCCGAGGGATATGTTTTACCTCAACCTTCACCCTTTGAACATCCCGAGTCATACTTACTTCTAAAGGGTGAGATAATCATTGAAGAGCCACTACTTAGATGGCTTAAGAAGGGCTTGGTCCTTAAAGCACCTTGTTACCCATCGATGGACCCTGCACTACAAGTAGTGCCTGTCAACTCATTCCACACAACGTTCCTGTCTTGTCACCATGTTGATACATTGAAAGACTTTATTAAGAGATTAGACTGGTAGTTGAAGTTGACGCACATGTTGGCACTAGGCTTCGACCGACCCAAAGGTCATGGCTTCACCCATCCCGCTTTGGGATCAATTACCTCCGTGTGCACTGTGGGTCATGTCACCACAGAGGTTCTTCTATTCCTCCCCATGTAGCAGAGCCTAACTCCATTCCACTTATCCCGAGGGAGGAACCATATCTTCTACATGAGACCACTATCCCATCTACCCTAATGAATGAAGGTGACCATCTACACCTTCAAGAATTCCAAACACAGAACCGTGTAGTGAGGGAACCCATCACAAGGGGTCACACCTTCTTTAATCCCTTCGATCCCTTCCCTAGTGAGCCTCTTGACCCACCATCTCTACTCCACTTTGTCAAAGGAGTCCACTATCACACCCCTTCCACACGGGTCAGTCAACCCATACTTCGGAGCTTGGTTAATACCGAGCCCGTTCATCATGCACCATCACATAGGGATGATGAAGAAGGTGGCTATGGCTCTCCTGGTCCTCCCAAACCCCACACATTTGATAGGAAGCCAGTGCATGCTAGGGACATATTAGGATGTCTAGGAGTCCCCCATTCCGCCAACATCCAGTTGCGTCGAGTGTATGTTAATGACACATTCGGATGTCCTGGTCCACCATTGCATATGTATGGGTCTGCATAGCATTAGGTTTGTCAAGGACATAGAGTGTGCTTTTCTTTTATTTGTACAAATTGTTAGGAGTCTGTATATGTCAAGGTGACTCGGTCTAATGCAAGCTCGCGGTGCCAGTCCCTTTCTAGTGTGAGGCAAGTCGGATCTCATACGTACGTTGTGGACTTGCCTGACGAATATGGGATCAGCTCTACCTTCAATGTGTCGGATCTAGTCTCCTACAGGGACCCAGTGGTAATTCCTAGTGAGCCATTTGAGCCGTCTCCTCCCCTTGTGAGTGACCCCACCCCTGAGTGTCCACCTCCAGCCTTCCACAGCAGCGTGAGCCTATAGAACATATACTGGATGAGCAGGTGAAGATTACTAGGAGTGGTGCATACCCACGCTATCTAGTGCGATGGAGAGGATGACCCGCGTCTGATGACATGTGGATCACCTGAGCAGAGCTACAGTTCCACAGGAGCGACACATGAGCAACCGCACCCCTTACTCGACGGGGTCGAGTTTCTCCCACCCGGGGAGAATTTATGGGGACATCATAGCAAGGCATATAACATTTTAATAGCATTTATACCCTTGAGTCAATTGGGTTTTCAATTGTAAGGCAATTATAAGCCAATGGGTTAGTCATTAGGAATTAGTGGGTTTCTTTGTAAAAGGCCACGTAGGCCCGGCGGGACCCTCACCCTCTCTCCCATTGGGCCACCTAGCTTCTAGGGCCCATAGGGGCTGGTCCATGGTCCAAGGTGGACTTGGACCAAGAGGAGAATTCCAATTTGGCCTCTTATAGAGGGTGCCCCCCCTTTACCCCCCTTTTTTATTGTTTTGTTATTCTTTGACCACATGGGAGGGAAATTAGAATTCTCATCCCCTAATTGTCTCTCCCTAACCCTAGATCTGAGGGTAGAAAAGGTCATCTAGTTAGGGTTTCCCTTTCATGTATAAGACTTGTATTTTTTTATTTTCATAGATTAATTGAAGAAAAAATCAAAAATTGTGTGTTCTTGCCTTGGGCGCCCCTCTCTCCTCCCTCTCTCCCCCCTTGTAGTAGAGATTGCTGTGATTTCTGGGGCGGATGCCCTAAATCTTGGAGGATTCCAAGTTCTATCTTCCGCTCTGGGTGTGATGCTCATCCACCGTCGCCGCCGCCGCTATCGGAGCCGCCAACGAGCCGCCACAACCCCATCTTCATCCTGTTGTCCAGATCTGTGACCTGCAGAATTGAAGCTCAAAGAAAAGGTTGTATCTCCAGATCCAACCATCTGATCGAGCTGAGGTTTTGAGAGTTTGTTCCCCGTGTTTTCTCCTTCTTCCAGTTTAATTTTCACCTGAATCAGCTCCCGTTTGCCCCTCCTCCAAATCACTTATTTCCACCCCTTGCAGTCTGCCTTTCTACAGATCTGTGAGACAGCCACCTGTTCCATGAATTTTCCCACCCCTTAGACATCTCAGAAAATTACAAAAATATTTGTGCACTATCCTCACTTCCCCCACTTTCACCCATAAAATTTCCAAAGTCCAGATCTTCCAACTTCCCTTCGGTCAAAATTTGTTTTCAGGGAGATCTCACTCTGTCCTACTTGATCTGGATTCTGAGCCAGAAACAACTATAGAGCACAGAGGTTTTCATTTCTATCCAGACCTTTGGATAGATCTAAAATTCACATATGTCGAAGCTCTCTGAGTGCCCTTCGCAATGGCGCTAGTTTTGTCCCCATCCGACACAGGAATTGGGCGTGGTGACCGTTTTCATGGAAGCATGCAGTTCTATCCCGTGACAGGCCAGCAAGAGCAGTCCACCGAGTAATTCCTCCAAAAATATGCCAGTTGTGATTCAGCCGCCGCCGAATTCAATCATCGAAGAGGAGCCTTCCACCGACATCCCAGCCAGCCACCTCGACTAGAAGTCGACCGGAAGCCACCGTCCCACGTGGCGAACTCGCTTGCTGCGCAGTGAGTTTGAATAGTGCCGAGTCAGACCAGCAGCCCGCCTCCGCCCCGAAAGTCCTTCCGGCTTGCTGCCCGTCAACCCGAGATCAGTACTCCTGGGTCCCACGTGTAACCCTTTACCTCTCTACGTGGAGTTGGCAGTAAAATTCATTGCTATAATTATTGATTATTTACTGTTCCGGGAGTATGGGTCTTGGCTGGGATCGCCTTCCCCACGCCCCAGCGTGGAGGTACACTCCCCTCCCTATTAGTCTTACTTGCTTGTTCAGTATGTGTTCTTAAGCCACTGCATGTGAGTTGTTTTGATTCCTTGCTAGTTCAATTTTAATTACCACTGTGATAGTGAGTGTGTGACCCATCCCGTGACTCGATCCGAACACGAGTGTGAGCCGAATACCCTAGACTCACTGTCGGTTTCTCAACCACGCAGATCCGCACGCTTCTCTTGCTAGGGACGAGTAGCGAGCTTGTGTTGAGTTAGTCGCGTCTTTGCTGGTCGTGTCCTCAATTTGGTCGCATCATCACCTAGAGTCTTAGGGTCGCATCAAATTGGCATCGAGTCTGCATTTCTTCCCGCATCACAGTAGGCTCTCCCTCCGTGGCTCCGGTCATGTCACGGGGAAGCTCATACTCCTCCAAAGGGGAAGATGCACCTGCAACTGACACCAAAAGAAGCTTAACACCAAAGGGCAACATGAAGCCCGTTACAAGTGATTAAGCTCTCAACTACGTACCTGAGGGTCCCATGCTAGAAGACCGAACCAATCCCACAGTGCAAGCAGACACCACAGCTGGTAAAGGAGGGAGGGGGGAATCTGCCAACAACTGCGGTAGCACTCTAGGCACACTCCCGGCGACAGACAAGGTCGAGTTGCCCACCACCCCTGGCTCTACCTCGAAGGAGGGAAGGGCCACTGAAGGGCCGGTACGGACTAGCTCCTAGATCATCTCCAGGGTGGCGGCCGGATCGTCACCTGGCAGGCAGAAAACATAAACACAGTCAACAACTTCGGCCTATCAAACATACAACCAAGAGAGGGCCACACCTCTACAGCAGTGCACTACTTACCCGAGCCATCTCGGGTCGTTACTCGCTTCTGCCCTCCAACCTGCGGGGGCGTTTCACCCGGTGTCTCAGAAGGGGCCGCAGTCCCTGACACCCCAGCTACCTCTGCATGATATAGATGTGACTGTGTCAGTCTTTAGAAGGAAACACAGCTACAACCAGAATATGCCCTATTCCAGGTATCCTTACCTAGCCGGGCACCCTCAGGGGCCTTCCATGACTCGAAGTCAGGGAAAGTCCCGATATTGGGGGCAACCTCATCCATCACACGAAGGAACCCCTCCATATCAATTTTGCCATTAGCGAACTCATTATCCAGCAAGGGGTCTGCTTCCAGAGGTGGTGAGAAAGCTATCCCCGCTTCGGTCTCCAGTGGAGCTACAAGACACAATTCCAGCAATGGAAGCTTAGTCAATTATTACGGGTAAAACCAGCAGAGTGCAAGAAAGGCGAATATAGTACTCACTCAAAGCCGACTCCGCCTCGATGTGTTTGCCAGCCTCATGTCTCTCAGATGACTCGCCAACTTCTGCTGCCCCGGCATCCACTAGAGGGCGTTTCCGCCTGGGCTGCAAGCCCTCGTCTCTACTCACAGACGATGTCTCCGTCGAGGGGTGACCCCCCTCCGCCGCAGATCCTGTCAACCAGCACAATGACATACACCATCTCAATCATATATACATCAGAAAACAACCAAGCTGAGAGAACATACTAAAGAAAGGGTCTCACCTGGGGCCCTGAAGGGGGTCAATGGCAGGGGAATCAGTTGCTCCAGCTTCAACCCCACTACATGGTCAGCCTTTGTAACTGCCTCCCGGATATCCCTCAGAGTGTAAGCACACTCGATATGGGACACGAACTCCACGGGCCCAGCCGATCCTATCGCCTGGCTGATGTGATGTCTCCAGTCGTCGACCGGCGTGTTGGCAAAGCTCCCTTCGGGGAGCACCCGGTCCAGTGAACCCTTCTTCCCGAAGCCACAGTTGCCTAGGAAGTGGGCCCACTAGGTCCTCGGTGCCTTCGGTCGAGACGCCCCAGCTCCAGTATCTGCAGGCGCCAGCCGCACCTGCCTAAGGGGCTTCAACGCTCCACCGCTGTCTCGTCCCATAGACAATGAACCTCGGCTGCCCCGGGGCACCTGCTGCGCCGGCCACTCCACTTCCCGATGAATCCGGGAGAAGCAGGTACTTAGATACCCGTCATCCAGCGGAATAGGAGGCAGATCCTCCCCCAGGAGACGATCCTCCACGGCCTTCCTGATCGCCGCGGCCTTCTATCGGTACAAGTGGCTGTGCTCGAACCACCACTCGGCATAATGGACGTCGAACCGTCCTCTGCGTCCTAGCTCGGGTGTCGGTAGGCGTTCCGGCTCCCGACGGTAGTAGAAGTCCCACCACGCTACAGCCAGAAAGTGGGTGTCCCGGCCTCTGTACTTTCGGCTTGTCAAAGGAAACTCTCGGTTCGATGGAATTCCCTGGTTGTACCCGAAATTCCTAGCGAACCTGTGCGGGCAGTACGGCTCCAGGAAGCTCGTTACGGACTAGTGCAGCGCTAGTACGGCCGGTCAGGTGCTCATCACCAACTCTATATACAACGCCGCATCCAGCTCTAGCTAGCATGGGAGGGCGCAAGTCGCCCCTCCGGTCGAGGGTGCCAGGACCAGGCATGAGTCCCTCGTGGCACTGTCAAAAGGTAGCCCGTCCTCACCTCTGCCAGGCAGATAAGACAGAGCTCTCCTGGCTCCCTCCAACGGTGTAGTGGCATCTCCGTCTGGCTGCCCGGTAAAGCTAAATAGTAGGGGCGCTGCCTGGTTCGCCACGGTCCCCCGAGTCCCAACCCCGGAAATAGTAGCCCAGCCCACACACCGAAGTAGTGGGTCGGCAAAAGCAGGATCCTCTCTCGTGGCACTAGATGCGCTACCAGCACTCCCAACCCCTGATATATATTGGCCAACGCCGCAGGAGCTAAAGTCAGCATCCATCCCTCTGCCAGTAGGCACGCAGGCCACAACAACTTGACCCTCAGCAGGCCATCCTCCCCGTGCGGGACTACGAAGGTCGCCAGCCAGTATGCCAAGTAAGCTGCCAAGTGCATCACATCTGGCAGCCCATGGGGGTTCCAACCCTCTCGCGGTGCGTAGATGTACCTCGTATACGTCCGGAACCGTAGCTCCACCTTTATATACTCCTCCCACGGAGTTTGGTCTCTGGCAAACTCCTAATAAAAATAAAAGGGCCCGTTATAGAAGTGGCGAACCCACACATTCAGCGGCACTCGGGGAGTCTGTGCAGCTCTCTCTCTCCCAGCTAGGGCTAAATTCCTCCAGGTCTTCAGCAAATATCGGTAGCTGTAAGGAACTCGGTAGTGGCCCAGCCCATCAGTATGGCTGCGGTGGAGGTCATCCAGCACAACCTCCTCGTATCCCTCATCGCAAATTGGTAGCCCAGATATCCTGAACAAAGACCACAAGTCGAGTGACGTCTCCCCCTCAACCGTCACCACTGTGTTCCACCGACGGTTGAAGCGCTCTACCAACACCTATAGCAACCCAGTGTAGCAGGGGTACCCGTACAATGCTGTAGTCACGGCATATCTGATGTCGGCCCGGTCTAGTAGCACCCGATAGTGATGTACAATCCCCATCAACCACTCAGTAGCTCCCTGGCAGTACCTGTGCGAAGGGATCACCACCCAGCGGCCGTACCAGCTGACAACGGTCTGTCGTAGAATCTCGGCCAGTAGACTGTGGTCGTCGAAGCCTTCCCTGGCACATTGTAGCCCTGATGGCTCCAACACCAACCCTGTGCTGCCCTCTATCTCTACCCGGTGGTGGCCGTGTAGGTCCCAAGAGGCGAGACCTATCGTTCCAGTTCAGACCCCAAACTGGTCCGCCCTGCTGAAGAAACCCAGGCACTCAACACTGGGGAACTGGCACTACCTCCAGTAGTCTCCAGAAAAACTTGAGAAGCCGTAGAGAACACCCCATGCAGGCTGTCCCTGCCTACTAAAATCGCCCGCTCAAGTCAGCGGCGTGCTCTAGCAACTCGGGAGTCCCTCTCCTCCATGCCAGACGGGATGTAACTCCCGATGAACTCAAATAGATGGCGGTCCGGTGGGAACCCTGTCGAATAGCCTCCGCTGCGGTCATAGGTGTAGATCCCGCCCATCTCTGAAATCCGAGCTAGCTCCACAGCTTCAGCTCCGCTCGCACCCTCGCTAACAAGGCCCTCAGCCACTACCGTGTGCCCTGAGTCAAGCTGGTCCACACTAGCTACAGTAATGACCGATGGAACCAGAGGAGGCATGGGTCGCTCAGTCCTCCTCACCCAGTGATCCTCCTCCCAGCTCACACGCCTCGGGACCCGCTCATCTTGGCCAAATCATGCCATAGCTGCAAGACAGATTGCACAAAATGATAAGCACACCAAAAAGTCAATACATGCAATGCAACAAAACAAAGACATATGAAGTGTCAAAATAAAACTACAAGGACCCATAATGAAGAGTTCACGGGCCGTACGCCCTCGTCTCCGCCTCTGACGCACACCCCGTGGGGGGCATTTGTTGTACCCGGACAATTTCCCAGCAAAATACTAAAGGATAAGGGTTCAGGAATTTACCCGAACACCTTTAAGGCATGGACTACCTAGCCTCTCCTACAACTTGCTCGGCCTAACCAAGGGTCCCAACCAGTTAGCCGTGACATACAGCAACATCAACAAGTGATTGGGATTACTCCTAATCACTCGGTGGTGGGTTCTTCCCGCGTTCCACACAGCCACCTGGGCCAACCCGGGGGCGCCCCCGACCACGAGTTGTGCCAGGTGGCACCCAGCAACGAGACCGGGGCCAGCCCCCAAGACGGCTTCTTCCAACCCCCTAAAGTCAAAGGGAGACCTAACTAAGTCAACCATAGGCTTTGGAGGCCCGCAGCGCTTATATACGACTCACACGCATGTGTCAGGCATATCCCCGAACACCTTGTGGGCGCACATGTCCCAGCCCTTCTACGACAAACCATGGGCCAACCCACGGCTCTAACACACCATTCGGGTCCTACAATGACCCTGCAGCAAGTCGGGACCGCTCCCGACCCTCAGACACGCGGCGACGAGCCGTTTACCTTTAGCTCTCGGGCCAACCCGGGGCTACCCTGCCACCCTGCCGTATCATGCGGCACACACAACGGAAGCCGGGCCTGTATGCCCAGAAGGCACCCTCTCAGCTCCTATGAACCTCTACTGTCAGCCCAAGGCCAAATCTAAGGCATGCCAGTCATTCACCTAAGTTGATCGACAACCCAAGGTGTGTCGGGTATTTACCCAAACACCTTGCGAGCGGTAGCTGCGACCCAACATCAACAGCCCCTATGGGCTAATCCCAACATCCCAGAGCCCTCTGTCCTTCAAAGGACCCCCCCAGACAACAAGAGAAGACCCTCGAGGGTCATCTCTCGAGGATGCGACTCGCCCGGGGGGAGTTCACCCCGGGCGTAGCTGCGCCCCGGGAGGGCGAACCCCTCCCTTGGGGAGCTTGCACTCCTCCCAGCCCAATGGCCCCACGGCCAGCCTCCAGCCCCAGTCACTCCTAGTTTCGTGCAAGATCCACCATACCCGTGCGTGGAAGGATTTGACGACGAATAACTCGGCAATGAGAGCTCGGGATCACGCAAGTCCCACGTCAACACTCGTGTTTCTCATACGCCCGCGACTGATCAACCAGTATCCTCCAGTATCATTTTGTCCACTTGTACTTTCTCAAATTAGGATAAAAATAGAAGAAAAATTTAGATTTTATAGAGGCGGGACTGCCTCCTCTCTCCCTCTCACCCTGATCCGCCCAAACCCCCCTGGGGGAGGGTTTAGGCAGACCAGCCTGCCCCCCCCAGGCTGGTCTGCCTAAACCCCCATTAAACAAAAAAAAAAGCTTTTTTTATCACAAAAAAAAGAAGAACTCAGCCCCAGGCCCAGTCCGCCTAAATGAAACCTGCCCCCTCAGGTTGGTCCGCCCAAACCCATCAAAAAATTTAAAAAAAGTTTTTTAAAAGAAACAAACCCCTCCGTGAGGGGTTTAGGCGGACCAGACCAGTCCCTTGGGCTGGTCTGCAATAAACCCCCTTGGGGGAGGGGTTTAGGCAGACCAGACTATCCCCTTGGGCTGGTCCGCCTAAACCCTCCCTCCCCCACTCATAAACAAAAAAAACATTTTTTTCTCAAGGGTTTACCCGGACCAAGTTTAACCCTTAACTTGGTCCGCCTAAACCCTCCCTACCTCTTCACCTTCCCCTATAAAACCACCCCTAGGGGCTTTAAAAAAAAGAGAGAGATAGATGCATGCAAGAACCTACGACCTAACTGCTGCACCCTCAGACTTCCGTAGGCATCCAGCGAGGGTCGAGGACGTGAGGAGCTAAGTGCGTGCGTGGTTGGCTTGTTGATCAGCTTATACACGTCGAGGGTATGTCACATGTACTCCCCTCACGCTGCGTCCAGCCATCGCACATATGACCACTCCCGTAGCACATAAGGCGTTATGACAATGGCAAATACACCCGTATTTCGGGTCTGCCCGCGTATGACAACCCATGCTGGCTACGCATACGTCATGATGCCGCACCTACTTCCGTCACAGAACCGCGTGCCTACCGCTCACCCCAAGCTAGCCTCCGACCACTTGGACTGATGACTCAAGTTAGCTAGACCACTGGCCCGGGAGTAATATTCCCGGGGCCGACCTCGACTCCCCAGCATGATGACACTCGCCTTTCGAGGCCCGGACCCGATCGCTCACCTTCAGCCGTGTCCGACCTCCGTCAGGTGCCAGCCCACGACCGCCCCTGCCACCTAGGCAGTCGGGCTTGTCTCAATCTCCTTATAGAGAGCCTCTGTAAAACACGCAGATATCTGCCTTGTCAAGTATTGACCCGGGGACCGACCTATGTGTCGGAATTGTCCCGTGGCTTGCACCAGTCATACTTTGGCCTCCTCGGCCCATTTGTAAAGCCCCAGTGGTTACCATAAAGCATAGAACCAGTTAAATATGCATACCCGAATCCGAGTCTCGATCTTCCCGCACCACTCAATGTGTGCCCAGTGTCACTCACTCCAGTTAAACTAAACCTCCCAGTCAAGTGCGCACCCCTAGCCGCGGAACGTTCTCGGCCCTCTACCTACGGCTTCAGACATATACATGCTCTTCTTCAACATGGAACGAAGGTGTTCGCATTCAATCCAATGTAAATAAACACCGACTGCTTGCGGTCGGTGGGGAAAGACTTCTAGTACACGATCTCCCACAATCCCCTATGCATTCGCACCAACAGAACCTCCCTTCTCTCCATGTGTCGCCCGCTTTCCAAGCCCACGTGTCGCGTCTTGGCGACACTTCCCTAGTTGACTCTTGGTTCCATAGGTGATCGTAAAGAAATCAACTGGCACGCCCGCATCCCATCTACGTTTCCCCAAAACCCGGAAACCTCCCATGCCACTCGATCCTCCCTCGACTTTTCGTAAAAGGGGAGTACCCAGTACCGCCATGAGGGGCATACAACCGTAAAGAAGGATACCCGAGATACATCAAACTCCCGTATTTTTCATTTCCCGCTGTATCCCTACCTTCACCCCGGTCATCGGCATAAAAAAAAACCCACGCGGTAACAACACACATGCTTGGTTGTCTGTTTAAATCATTTTGCAGCCAGTGAAGGTCAAATTCCAGCTTAGATTGGGACAAAGCAAACCCATCTACAGTGCATTCAAGGCTATTCAAGAATCCCCAAGTTGGTCGGAGCGATGCATGTAAACGCAT
The DNA here is from genome assembly GCA_022559845.1 of Amorphophallus konjac. Classification (NCBI taxonomy): domain Eukaryota; kingdom Viridiplantae; phylum Streptophyta; class Magnoliopsida; order Alismatales; family Araceae; genus Amorphophallus; species Amorphophallus konjac. Next base: position 12,214 of record JAHNEJ010001037.1, read on the forward strand.
TGTAGAAGGTAGATTATACATTTCTTCTATAGCTTATCTATGAGATATATATTGCTTATTCATTTTGCTTCAAATGAACCTGCACCGTCTTGTGCAGCATGCTTTATGAATTTTTTTCAGTCCTTCTCAGATGCTCTCTTGCTTACATAGTCTTGTAGCTTGAACTTGTATTCTTTATGGTAGATTTTCGAGGGATGCAATTGAAATAGAACCTCAGGGAGTAGAAATTTGTTAGCCAGCATATAGTGACCAAGGATGTAAGTTGATTTTGGTGTACTTGAGGTCATATTATTATCATTATCACATAGCTAAGACTGGGTTATAGGGCTAATAGACCCTATGATGATTTTCTCAAGTTTTGCAGACAACTACATGTCCAACCCCTTCTAATTTTTATGACATTAGCTTCAGCCAAGGTTTGTTGGATTGGTGATCTGGATCGACTTGCTGGTACGATACAAGTTGGTCTGACTTAGGCCGTCTCTGACCAAGTCGGGCTGATTTGGCAGTCTCGGTCCAGCCATGATACGGTACGATATGGCAGAGACGATCTGGTACAGCGAACCATGCTTCAGCCTACTATCTAGTTGGCAGGGAGAGGGAAAAATAACTTCTGGTTGTTTCTTTAGTTTTAATCACAGCTAATGTAAAACAATAAAAGCTCAGGTGTTTTTTGACAAGGGAAGTTGATTGGGGTACACCTTGGTGTGTTGGTTTTTGTATAAGGTTTTTTTGAGAGCTAAGAGCTTATACTTGTAGGTCCCTTTCTTTTATTAATATATTTATGGTACCATCCACTTTTCAAAAAAGTAAAAGGTCACATGTGAAGTGGTCCATACATTGATTTGAAATTTCCCGTGCAATGTTGATCTTCTTTAAGTTCTATTGGGTTGTAACTGTACATTTTATTCTCCTTGTTTGTTCAAGTTTGAGCTCCATTTCGTGGTATTGAATTGCATGCAACACACTTGTTTTGTTAGTTTAATGTTGCCATACTTTCTCTTGATTTAGTCATTTGTATGGGTATAGGAATAGTATTTAGTGGTAATTATGGCAAGACACTGGAAGGGTAAATAACAATGTGATAGTCATTTGATCATGTTTCTATTTATTTTGTACTTGGGCTTGGAAACTTGGATCTAAACCTTGTTTGTTGAATGATGTGATTCCAAGAGACTCCTTGAAATGCCTGTTAATGACATCATAGCTTTTGGATATTATAATGAAGAATTCCATTTCTTGTAATTCTGAGAGTACTGTGATGTTTGAACATTTTCCAATGTATGCATATCATATAGAAATATCACTTTATGGTGTGTGGAGTGCCCTTTTGATATTATTTTGTCGTTTTCCTACTGTTGTCTTTTCGGAAGCTTTTCTTATTCTTTTGTGTGCTTTGGATCCTCTCGGCTAATCTATGGGCCATTGTTAATTGTATCTTCCTGACGAGGGAACACCCTTGATTTCAACCTTTTGATGGTATCCCTAAGAGCAAAATAAGGCATTCAAAATATTCATATGGGTTTTGATACAGTATGGCACGGTGAAATTTGCTGAGAGTTCACTTAATATATATGAATATGTGCCTATCGTTCTATCTATGTTATCAAGGGCACTTGAGGTGCTCGCCTAGGCGAGACACCAACAGGTATACAATAACTGTATATGTTTTTCTCATAGGTTTGTCTAGAGTTTTCTTTAACCTCTTAATGCAAGTCATGTTTAGTATCTTCATAAGTGACAAATGTTATATCCTCGTTCTTTAATTTTTCCTTATGCATATCACTGTTACCTCGTATAATACCAGGTAACAATTATTTTTAGCTTAAATCTTGGATAAAAAGTTAATTTTTAACAATTATTTAGAGTTTGTGAGTTGGTGTAATCGTCATTTTTTTACTAGCCACTGATTATTTTTCTTATGTCATGTAAGTACATTTTCTTTGTATGTTAAAGCCTCAAATAGTTGTCTTCATGAAGAGGCTTTATTCAAAGTGCTTATTCCTCTTTGGAGTTTCTTATTGAACTGTTCAGTCAATTTTCTCTACTTTTATATTGATGCTTACATTGATCAACATCTGATTATGAATTTGAAGTGTCTTAATGCCTGAGGAATGACAATCTTCTTTCAGCTATGTTATTTCGCCATACAATGAGTTCCTAACGTTGTTTGGTTTGCTCTTAAAGTTGCTGAATGGTGAGTTAGCTTGATCCACTAGGCGAGAAGTGCTGAAGGTATATGTTTCTAAACTTGCATGGAGACATCTTATTATGCCTCTGTTTCAGCATTGTGACCGGTACTTTTCTTTACTAGGTTCTGGGGATTATGGGTGCATTAGATCCCCACAATCATAAACGCAATCAGCAAAATTTGCTTGGATCGATCACATGGTGAAGTTGCTCATATTGTTAGTGATACCGGTCAACATATTCGATCTATGGATGAGTTACCTACAGATTTATGGCTATCTTTTTCAACATCAGAGGACTATTATTGTACGGTATTGTGACAATGCCAGATTTTATAAAATGTGGACTCCATATTTTCCTGTATGCTTCTATGATGCAAGATAGGCTAAAACCATATGTCAGTAGTCCTTCTATGAGTAGCTTATAGCCTTATCTGAACTTATTCATTGGAAATTGCATGGAATTATCTAAAATTTTCTAAATCATTCTTCAAATTTCCAGGGGCCATGGGGATCTGAAGTTCACACTTTATTTTTTTTGGTGCATGCTGGAAGTTCACACTTTATATTGTTTTGGTGCATGTTGGCCATGGGACTCATTCTGGTCACTATTTCTACTTTGTTCGCACATCGAGTGGAATGTGGCATTCTCTCAATGATCACCAGTTTGAAATAACACTTTCTGTGCTATGCCTTTTTATTTACAACTGCCTGTCAAGTGTCCATGTGCCAATTTTTCAAGCTACGAGATATGATAAATGAATACCTATTCTCTTTCTCCTACTTTAGCAAAATTTTGTAGTAATTCAAAATTTGTACTTGTTTCATGGATTTTTGTTCAACCCTTAACTCTCTTATCTCGATCTTTTGGAAGGAGAGTCAAAATAAGCCTAAAAAGTGTTCACATAGCAAACCTCATTTTCTATGGTGGTATGTTTATTAGATAAGTCTGTGCTCTAAACTTTTTGTTACTGAGACAATTACATGGTTCTTTGTCTATGTTACAGAGTCCATCTTTTTTGTGTTTTCAGTCTTAAGGGTTATAAAATTTGTTTTGCCAAGTCTTACAGGGCACAAGGTGTTGCATCCTATACATGGCCTGGAAAATGAAGTGTTATATATGAAGCTTCATGATGGAATATCTTTGCTCTGGGTTATGCATATAAGTCCCAACTTATTTTGGGTTCTTTCTCTTTTAGTTGTTTCTATCCGATGCTAAATTTAGTATAGAATTTAGACCATGGGTACAAAAATCTATAATTAGAGTTAACAGAAGATAAGATGTAATGTTTAAAAATAGAATAACTGGTATACAAATACATACCTGGGCATGAGATTAGTTAACTTCCCCAATAACTGATATATTGAAGGTAGTTAACTTCTCATAATTTTTTCATGTGTTTAATAAAATGGTAATTTCTTTTTAAGAAATTTCCTAAGATATTTTCATGAAGACGAATGGTTTATGGTATCACCAATTTCTTATTGCAACTCAATACATCAATTCCTTTGAGAAAATGTTATGCTTAGTGGCCATTAACATTCTATTATTTTGTGACACAGGGACAAAAAGCAACACACGGTCATGAACGGAGGGTTCCCATTATCCTGTTTACTTGTGTGAAAATGCTTGCATTCTGTCCTCTGACAGATGGTTGCTATACCTTGATTAGTAATAAGCTTCGGGATATGGACATATGAAGAGACATCTTAGGTGCACTCCACTGAGCCAGTCGCCTTGTTTCATTTGGGATTATGTCCTTGGCACAGGTCTGGTACGGTGATGTCTACCATCTACAACTCTGTGAACAATGCCTACTGCCTAGCCCCTATGTGCTCTACGAGAGGACATTAGATCATGTTTTCATTTACTCCCCATTTTCATTGCTGTATATCCATTTCCGTTCTAAGCATTTTGATATGCAAGTTTAAATTTATGTGTCTTTGAGTTTCTTTTTTTTGCTAGTATATGAGCAAAGACTCTTCTCTTAGTTTTATATATAAGCAAAGACTACTTTTGTGAATAAGGTTGCATTTTGAACTGACAGCGAGAATATAAACTAAGATGCTTTTGCAAAGACTACTTTTGTGAATAAGGTTGCATTGTGAATAATGTAAAAAGTTGACTTTGATAGACATGATTACATGGTTTAGATGATACTCTGGTTATTTTCTTGACATTGTAGCTCATCATCTGGTATGATTTCTTAGAGCAACCTTTGAGGTTGCACATTGCCACCTAGATCTAAACATGATACTTGAGTAGCATGAGAAAGAAACAACTTGTGTCTTTTGTGCAGAAGTTTCCAAATGCAGATCCATTGGCACTGAAGTTGTTGGAAAGGCTTTTGGCTTTTGATCCGAAGAATCAGCCCACAACAGAAGAGGTAAGAAGTGTTGTAGTTTGAAGTCAAAATGTGAGAGTATTTATTGTTAAACTTGGAATCATGTTAGTTGATGTTGGTGCTAAAATTATAAAAAACATAATTTGAACTTGTACCGCCACATGGTACTTGATGTGAATTTAATACATTTAGTACTTGCCCTTTACTCATTGTTGGGCAGCAAATACAAATACCTTATGTAGATTTGAGTTTTCATTTTATGTACATGTTCAAGCACAAATTTTTTTAGAAATATGTTATTGACTTTTGAGTGGTGTGATTTCATTTTATTTTTTGGATGTGAGTTTTGAGTCTTCAGTTTTCAACCATGGTGCTTTTAGTTTTGTTCCATATAGATGATGTGAAATGGATTCTCAAGGTTGAGAGTTCCCCGTTGTATCCACACCTGATTGACGCATGAAGAACAAATAAAGAGAATGATAATCTTGCTGTGTAGTGGCTAGGTGTAAAATGAGAGCCCTACGTAGGGGTAGGGGTAAGGTGATGTAGATGTTCATTCTTCAATATTTTTTTTTTACCTTTTTAATTTATGCAGGATGTTAATCATTTATAATTGACCTTGACTTATGTATAATTGATGGAAAGAATTACCTTTTGTCAGTTTTTTTTCATAGTGGTTTAAGAATTAGTATCTGTGAGTAAATTAATGTATGTTCTTCATGGATGAATATGTGAGTACATGAATGTATGTTTTAGATGGATGAATACATGTAAATACATGAATGCCTATTTTGTGTGGATGAACATGGATGTGAGTTGCGATTACATGAATGCCTATTTTGTGTGGATTTCCATGGATGTGAGTGAGACAATCAATGAATGTGAACATGAATGTATGTATTATTATAGGTGATGAGAGCACAAATACTAATAAGATTTTTTTAAAAATAAAACATATTCCTACAATTTTTATTAACCGACGTTAAATCATTTTCCTACGTTTATAAATAAGTGATGCTAATCCTTATTCAAACATTTCTTCTACTACGTGGTGAAAGGTAATACCTATGTTTTTATAAATGTAGGTACAACCTCTTATATGCGTGTGTATAGATGTTTTTAACCTACGCTTCTATTAGACTATTCCTATGCTTCAGAAGCGTAGCTATAGGTCAATCTATAACTACATTTCATAAAAACGCGGGTATAACCTATAGTCACAGAGACAAGCGCCACGCTTTGAAAGCGTGGCAAGCAAACGTAGGTGAAGGATTAACCTACAATTTTTGGGCCTATAGCTACGTTTTAAAAACGTCGGTAATGGCCAATTTTCCTGTAGTGAAAAGACTTGAGTGATGCAACATGCAAGCAGACAGATGCAAACATGAATTAAAAATATGACCATACATGATGCAAGCAAGCAAATGATTCTTGTTTTTATTTTTGTTGCTTTGTGTTTTGTGTTTTGTGTTTTTGTGTTTTGTTTTGTTTTGTTTTTGTTTTGTTTTATTTTTTTATTTCTTTTAGGCTAGCATGGTACATGGACCAAAAAAAGCTTACTCATTCACCATCTTAAATTCATTAATCATTCTTAAATAATTTAATGAGGGGTCAACGTGATCAAAATTGTGCTTTCACTCGAAATCTCATGCGGCACATCCTCCTAAGTCCATCTCCACCCTCCCTCAAGATCGTGACACACCACTGAGGGAGGAAAGAAGGAGATGGTGGGGAAGTTCACGAGGTGGTTCGAAAGATCAGGAGACTTCCCTCCCCAACCCTATTGCCTGTTGGGGAAATTTCTTTCTTGCCTTTGCCCTTGTAGATGCATTATTACGACTAGGGTTTTTCATGCGGGGATTTTTCCCTCTTGACATGTATTTTTTTAACATAGTTGACTTTGCTTGGGCTTTGATACATTACTCCCCTTTTGGCCATGACTTCCACTGATAGGGTGGCCGGTAGGTTCGATGGTCTAGCCCAAAGCCTCGCTCCCCATCGTGAACCGAAGAGAAGAGAGCAGGTGATGCCTTATGCTCTTGGTTCGGCTATGACTTTCTTCGGATTTTGCACCGTTTGATCTTAAGAGCTAAGCATGTCGAGTTAATCCATGGTTAAATTACCAAGAATGAAGAAGGAATTAGAGATTTTGATTTTTGAGTTTCTTTGGTTTACGTACCATGACAGCCCACAAGTTTATCTTAGGGATAGTACTTTTTAAGATACAGTCCATTCCAAGGGTGAGCCAGCTCTTCCCCTTCAGCATTAACTAATTTATAAGCATTAACATGATATTCACGTACTACATGAGGTCCTTCCCAATTTGGTTGGATCTTAGAATGAGGTCCGCCAGGTTTTACAAAAATTCTTTTAATTACCATATCACCAATCTTAAATTTTCACTCAATTACTTTCTTTTGATAAAAACGTGAGAGGCTGTTTTGATAAGTACACGCATGCTCAGTAGTGGCCAGACGTCTCTCATCTAAGAGTTTCAATTGGGCTAGGAGGGATTCACGGTGTTCATCAATAGAAAGCTCGTTGTCCAATTGTACCCTGAGAGAAGGTATAAGAATCTCATAGGGGACTACCGCTTCCATCCCGTAAGTAAGGGCGAACGGGATTTGCCCAGTGGGTGTACGAATTGAAGTACGATAGGTCCATAGAGCTTCAATGAGCTTTTCTTGCCAATCCGAAAATTTATTATCCTCAAATGTTTTCTTGATTATCTTAATCAAGGTTTTATTGGTTGCCTCTGCCTGACCATTTGACGCGGGACGGGGACCGACACGGACTAAGACTCACAAAAGACTCTAACTGAGGCCGGCAGTAGCACGCTCAAGGGTCGCCAAGTGGCTGACCACTGTGATATCCCACAGAATGGGGGACGTCTCTCAACAGAAACTCCGACCTCGGCCGTCCCAAGGAGGGAAGCGCACGTGTCTAGGCGTATAGTCGACCTCCAAAGACAAGGGGAGTCGAGTCCTAGCTCGGTGCTCGACTAGTGCTAGGGATGGATGCTCTCACTCACGATCCGCGGTGATGGCAATAAGTGGGTAGGCACCTACCCTCTCTCACGCGGCATAATCAATCACATACTAAAAGAGCAAGCAAAAGGAGGGGAGTCGGAGCGCGTACCTCCACGCCTAGGCGTGGGGAAGGAACCCCGGCCGTGAACCAACAACCCCGATACACCAGAGGTCAATAAAATACAACCCAATAACGGCCCACTCCTCGTAGGGAGGTAAAAGGCTACAACCAATACGTTCGGGGCTGCCGAACACGGGTTGACGGGCTGCACTCGGTGACGGGTCGGCCACGAGGAGGTTCGGGTGCAACGCTGCAGAAACCGGTGTCGCGCGCGCCTGGGCGGAGGGGGGGTCTCACGGGCTGATACGACGCCCGTTTGAGGCACCGTCAGAGAGGACGCGTCGCTGACTGTTGGAGGAACGCTCCGGCCAAAGGGGGCGCGCTGGATCCGCCGGTGGTGACCGTGGGCGCTGCTGAAGGTCAGATCAGGTTCTGTGGGCGCAGAACTGCGCTCGCCGACGGTAAAATCTGGAAATCGGCCTTCTGGTGCCCGAACAAGTCCGGGCCGGTTGGGGGTGAAAGCTGACTGGCAGAGATCGCCCTCTGCCAAATGGCGCTGGCAGACGACGCCGGTGCGAGCCGCAGGAGTCGCTGAAAGTCGGGGCTGGTTCGCTGGGCGGACTGGGCAGACGCGCTGGCGCAACCCCACGAGATCGACCGCCACGGACGGTGACGATGTCGAAACGCGACGCCGTCGGCGGCGTTGGAAAGTTGACTCGGAGATCTACGAACCCTGAAGAAACCAGGGCAAAAGACGCAGCGTGGAGGCCTGGGGAAAATTCGCAATCAGGGCCTCCCCGCTGGGCGAGCAGAGAAAGTGGTGCTGGCGCAGGTCGGCGGAGAAAATCGGTACGGGCAGTGCCGATCTCCGATTGATGCAAAATGGGCGCCGACGCGAAGCTGATCCGCAGACGTATCTCCAGAAAATAGGTCGTGGCAAAACTCGTCCAGGAAGGGGGCGCGAGCTCTGCTACAAGTCGGGGCAGAAATCTGGAATCACGAACACGAACCGTTGAGGAAGAAGATGAGGATAAGAGGGAACCCCGGAGTCCACCGAGGGCTGAGGCGTCACACCCCGCCGTTCTCCCGTCGCAGGAGCAGAAAGAGAGAGAGAGAGAAGGGCGCAAAAAGCTTTGCACAATACTCACTTGTATTCAAATTCATGTGTAAAACTGTAATCGGTACAAGGTGAGAACTACTTATAGGGGATGGGAAAACCCTAATCTAACTAGAAGGGAGGGGTGCGCCCAGCTCCAAGGAGAGAAAGGCGGCCCAAATTTCAGCAAGCTTAGAAAATAGGAAAGGAATCTAAGTGGGATAAGGAAGGGGTGGAGTTGGGGAAAGGAGGAGAGGGGAAAAGGGGAAGGGAGAGGGGAGCGCCCCCCACCTTCCCTAGTAGAACTAGGAGGGGGGGGGGCGGCTGCCTCCTCCTCCTCTAGATGGGGAGGGGGCCGCCCCCTAAACCCTAATGGGCCTCTTTTAAGTGGGCTTCAAGCCCCAATAAGCCCCTGACCCAATAACAAGATCCATTACCCCACAAAGCAACCCAATTGGCCACTATATGGCCCAATAAGTGCCCAAACAATAAGATGTCCACGCAGGGACCAAAAGACAAGGCCCACAAGGCCTGAGCAAGTCCAGACTGAGGCCCAACATGGCCTAAACATGATGAAAAGATAACTAGAAGGTGCCGCCATCGCCGAGCCACAAGGAGGTAGCGGTGTGCCGGGTGCTCCGTCGAGGATAGCGCCGTGTGTCCTCACCAATTCTCCCCGGGTGGGAAGAACTCGACCCCGTCGAGTAAGGGTCACGGTCGCTGAGGTACCGCTCCAGCAGGTCCGGATCGATCCGCTCCAGCTCTCCACGTGTAATCCAGGTGTTGTCCGACTCGGGGCGCCCTCTCCAACGCACTAAGAAGCGTTGGTAGGCTCCGCTCCTGGTAGTAGTCACCTGCTCATCCAGTATGCAATCTATATGCTCGCGTTTTTGTAATGGGGCTGGAGGAGGTGGACTCTCAGTAGGTGTATCACTCACAACAGGAGGGTCAGGCCCAAATAACTCACTGGGTATCACCGCGGGATCCCGATAAGCTACCAGATCAGAGACATTGAACGTCGAACTGATCCCGTAGTCGTCTGGTAGCTCGATCTCATACGCGTTCGACCCAATACGCCTCAACACTCTGAATGGTCCTGCACCGCGGTCTTGGAGCTTCTTTACGGCTCCCGAAGGAAACCGTTCCGGTCTAACCCGGACCATGACGTACTCTCCCTCGCGGAACTCACGTGTGCGTTTGTGCGCGTCAGCTAACTCCTTGTAACGTGCGTTGCTGGCCTCTATATGACGACGGACATGGTCATGCAACTGTCTAATATGCTCCGCAAAAGACTCAGCTGACTCAGAGACTCGGGACTGAATGGGGGAGGGAATCAAATCAATCGGCTTCCTAGGTCTTCGACCAGTGACAATCTCAAATGGACTCAACCCTGTAGACCTATTGACCGAATCATTATATGCAAACTCTGCTAATGGTAAGACAAGGTCCCAATCTCCAACTCTATCACGCACTAAACACCTCAGAAGATCCCCTAGACTTCTATTGACTACCTCTGTCTGACCGTCAGTCTGGGGGTGGTATGCGGTGGAGAACTTCAACTGGGTGCCCATCATCCGCCAAAGGGTTTTCCAAAAATAGCTCGTAAAACGCACATCCCTATCAGAAACAATGGTACGCGGCAACCCAAACCTGGACACACAGTGGGTGAAGAACAACCTGGCAACTCTAGAGGCATCCGATGTCTTGGAACAAGGAATAAACAAGGCCATCTTGGAGAAGCGGTCAACCACAACAAAAATAGAATCATGCCGCCGTGCAGTACGGGGCAAACCAAGCACAAAGTCCATGCTGATATCCTGCCAAGGATTATCAGGGACAGGCAGAGGGGTATAAAGGCCAGTGTTCTGTTTCCTCTGCTTCGCTAGGGCACAAATACGACACTGGGCAACTATGCGGGCTACATCCCTCTTCAAACTGGGCCAGCAGAAACGGTGCTCAACAGCCTCTATGGTCTTGTTTCGGCCGAAGTGGCCGGCAAGACCTCCTGCATGAAGCTCCCACGTAAGAAAATCACGAACTGAAGTCCGTGGGATGCACAACCTATCACCTCGAAATAAGTGACCATCCTGAAGGACATACTCGCTAAACTCACGGGACGGTCCTGACTGAAGGGCAGAATAGATGGGACCGAAGTCCGGGCAATCAATGTAGGCCTCTTTCAACTTCTCTAAACCAACCACCTGAACATTCATGGTGGATATCAACATCACCCGCCGACTAAGAGCATCGGCCACCTTGTTCTCAGCACCTGCCTTGTGCTTGAGAACGAATGTAAACTCCTGCAAATATTCCACCCATCTACTATGTCTGGCATTCAACTTCTTTTGGGTGTGGAGAAATCTCAATGCCTCGTGGTCAGAAAAGAGCACGAACTCCTGGTGGAGGAGATACTGCCTCCAATAGCGCAAAGCCTGGACAACTGCGTAGAATTCCTTGTCATAAGTAGAGTAACGCAGTTTGGCATCATTGAGTTTCTCACTGAAAAAGGCTATAGGGTGGGACTCCTGGCTAAGCACTCCCCCTATGCCTACACCTGAGGCATCACATGTAACCTCAAACACCTTAGAAAAGTCAGGAAGTGTAAGAACGGGTGCCTGGGTCATGCGATCCTTGATAGTCTGGAAGGCTGTGGCAGCAGCCTTCGTCCAGGTAAACTCGCCCTTACGGATGCAATCCGTGATCGGGGCGGTGATAGAACTGAACCCCCTAATGAAACGGCGATAGAATGTCGCCAGACCATGAAAGCTCCTAACATCGTGGAGTGAGCGGGGCTCGGGCCACTCCACTATGGCACGGATCTTCTCCGGATCAGCGGAGACTCCGTCACGGGACACAATGAACCCTAAGAAAGAAACCTGGTCAGTCATGAAGCTACACTTCTTAGGGTTGGCAAACAAGCTCTCCCGTCTCAGAACAACACACACCTGCCTAAGGTGGTCTAGGTGTAACTCCCTAGTGCGGCTATAAATCAAGATGTCGTCGAAGTAGACGACCACAAACACTCCAATCATAGGACGCAACACCTGCGTCATCACCCGCATGAAGGTGCTAGGGGCGTTAGTCAGCCCGAAGGGCATGACCAACCACTCGTAAAGACCATCCTTGGTCTTAAATGCAGTCTTCCACTCATCACCTGGTCTGATCCTCACCTGGTGATAGCCACTCCTAAGATCGATCTTCGAGAAAATCGTGGCTCCCGACATCATATCAAGCAAGTCATCCAGCCGGGGAATGGGAAACCTATACTTAACCGTGATTTTATTGATCGCACGGCTATCGATGCACATACGCCATGTGCCATCCTTCTTCGGCGCTAGCAGGGCGGGAACAGCACAGGGACTCTTGCTATCCCGAAGGGAACCCCTACTCATCAACTCATCAACCTGTCTCTGTAGCTCAGGGTGGTCCGCGGGACTCATCCTATAATGTGGAAGATTGGGTAAGGACGAGCCCGGGACAAGATCAATCTCGTGCTGAATGTCACGCAATGGTGGAAGGCCTTCGGGAAGGTCCTCCGGGAAAATATCAGCAAACTCTCGCAACATCTCAGCTAACTGAGGGTCTGTCACTCCCTCGAGACTGGGGACCACCTCACCCGTCTCCCTGACAACCACAGCTAAAAGAGGGACACCACTAGCAACCTCTCTCTCCATCTCTCGGGGACTGATGATCATCAACCTCCTAGTCGGAGGGGCCTCTATGGTGAGGGTGGGAGAGGGGGTGGAAACTGACACCGGAGGTGGTGGTGGTGGTGGCCTGACCTTCCCCTGGTGAGGGGTGGTCGTGGCACTAGGGCCGGCTGGTCCCCTAACAGTAGGGTCCCTAGGTGGGGCTGGGTGGAGGGTGATCCTGTGGCCGTTGTGATCAAATGTGCAAGTGTTTGCACGGCCCTGTAGGGTGGCATCCATGTCAAACAACCACGGCCTCCCTAAAATAATGCTACCTACCTCCATAGGTAGAACATCGCACCAAATTTCATCCTGATAGGTCTAGAACTGAAGGGGCACCAGGCAACGGAGCCTAACAGGAATGGAGGTAGAATCGACCCACGAAACCCTATAGGGGGCAGGGTGGTCAACTGGGGTTAACCCAAGGCGGGTAACAGTGCCAGTAGATATGGCGTTGATGCAACTCCCGCTATCAATGACAATCTTGCAAGCTTTACCCCCAAGCCTGCAGAAGGTGTGAAAAATGGTGGTGCGACGCCAGTCGTCACTCACCTGGGGCTGGGCTAGGATGCACCTAACTACCCCTAACTGTGGGTCACCCTGAACGTGGCTACCCTGGGCACCATCCTGCTCTCCTTCGAGCAGATCATCGAAGAACTCCTCAACCAAGTCCTGGTCTACCTCATAACTAACAGGAATAGGCTCAGTGGGGGACTCAGTGGAAGTGGGGTCTGCCACGACAAGGGCCTTCCTCTCTCGAGTGGGGCATCTATCAGCAAAGTGGCCAAATCCGCCACACCGGTAACAAGTAGTACGCGCGCCCGCACTGGATGAGGCTCCAGCGGTCATAGGACTCTTGCCCTTGTCATCATGACGGGGCGCGGGGAGTAAAGGCTGAGAACGCGCAGGGTGCGCGGGAGGTGGAAGTGTAGGGCGTGTGGGGGGGTAGGGCGGCTGCTGGCGAGGTGGAGGAAACGGGTCCCTAGGAAGGGGTGGACGAGGCCTGGGACCAGTGGGGTCCTGGCGAAGAGGCTCCGCGGGCCGAGCCGCCGGATATCGACCATACTGGGTGGAAGTGGAGCGAGGGTCAAGACCCCGCTGACTAGGCATCCCCTGACGAAAGGTGGGGCCAAACTCCAACTCAAATTGCTCTAACTCTAGGGAAACCTGGTAAGCCAGCTCTAAAGTGTCTACCTGGCGACGGTAGAGCTCATACTGATACTCGGGCCTCAAACCACGGCGAAAACGCGAAACAGGCATGCCCTTCTCCTCATCAACCCCACATCGCAAATAATACTCGTCAAACTCGGCGATGTACTCGGTCACGGACCGATCGCCCTGACTAAGGGTCTGCCATCGGTCGATGAGCCTCTGGCGGTAAGAAGGAGGGACATACTTCTCGCGGAGCTTACGCCGCATGTCAATCCAGGTTTCTATGGGTGGATCCTGCCTCTGCAACATCAGGCTCTCGACATTCCTCCAGTAGGTCTGGGCTCTCCCCACGAGCTTCATCTTGGCAAATCGGACTTGCCGAAGCTCAGACATCTCAACCCATTCGAAATACCTATCCATGCTATTCTCCCAGTCTATGTAGACTTTTGGGTCAAGGGACCCCTCGAAAGTGGGTGGATCGGCACGAACGGCCCTAAGGATCCTATCATCCTCATCCTGATGTGGTCGACGACCACGGTACTGGCGCCCATTCCCCTCAAAATCATTCTCGGACCCATAGTCATCAAAGTCGGGGGCTCGGGGACGTCGCTCCTGAGCCCGAGGGGCTTGAGCGGCAGCAACTGGAGGGGCTCGATCGGCTCTAGGAGGGTCCTGGTGGGGCACTTCATCAACTCTCCCAATCCGTCCAACAAGGCCCTGGATGGTTAAGTCAGACACTCTGGCACGATCCTCAATGATCTTCAGACGGCCATCTAGATGCTCAGTCAACTCCTTGATGGACTGGTCGGACCTGTCCATACGGGTCATAAGTTGGGTAATCAGATCCTCTAGAGATGGGCGTCCCTGAGGTGGGTGTTGGTCACCCATGGCGTCCGGGCGATGGTAATCCGAACCACCCCGAGTGGGCATGCAAAGGAGACTAAGGGAAGGGTAGGCTGACACCCTAAGACCTAGAGGGACACGAAAGCAATGAGATGCAAGACTCAAACAAGACACGTCCAAAACCTAGACACGACCCTAAGACCCAACCTGTAAAGACAAGTTGGTAACCATGCTCTGATACCAAATTTGACGCGGGACGGGGACCGACACGGACTAAGACTCACAAAAGACTCTAACTGAGGCTGGCAGTAGCACGCTCAAGGGTCGCCAAGTGGCTGACCACCGTGATATCCCACAGAATGAGGGACGTCTCTCAACAGAAACTCCGACCTCGGCCGTCCCAAGGAGGGAAGCGCACGTGTCTAGGCGTATAGTCGACCTCCAAAGACAAGGGGAGTCGAGTCCTAGCTCGGTGCTCGACTAGTGATAGGGATGGATGCTCTCACTCACGATCCGCGGTGATGGCAATAAGTGGCTAGACACCTACCCTCTCTCACGCTGCATAATCAATCACATACTAAAAGAGCAAGCAAAAGGAGGGGAGTCGGAGCGCGTACCTCCACGCCTAGGCGTGGGGAAGGAACCCCGGCCGTGAACCAACAACCCCGATACACCAGAGGTCAATAAAATACAACCCAATAACGGCCCACTCCTCGCAGGGAGGTAAAAGGCTACAACCAATACGTTCGGGGCTGCCGGACACGGGTTGACGGGCTGCACTCGGTGACGGGTCGGCCACGAGGAGGTTCGGGTGCAACGCTGCAGAAACCGATGTCGCACGCGCCTGGGCGGAGGGGGGGTCTCACGGGCTGATACGACGCCCGTTTGAGGCACCGTCAGAGAGGACGCGTCGCTGACTGTTGGAGGAACGCTCCGGCCAAAGGGGGTGCGCTGGATCCGCCGGTGGTGACCGTGGGCGCTGCTGAAGGTCAGATCAGGTTCTGTGGGCGCAGAACTGCGCTCACCGACGGTAAAATCTGGAAATCGGCCTTCTGGTGCCCGAACAAGTCCGGGCCGGTTGGGGGTGAAAGCTGACTGGCAGAGATCGCCCTCGGCCAAATGGCGCTGGCAGACGACGCCGGTGCGAGCCGCAGGAGTCGCTGAAAGTCGGGGCTGGTTCGCTGGGCGGACTGGGCAGACGCGCTGGCGCAACCCCACGAGATCGACCGCCACGGACGGTGACGATGTCGAAACGCGACGCCGTCGGCGGCGTTGGAAAGTTGACTCGGAGATCTACGAACTCTGAAGAAACCAGGGCAAAAGACGCAGCGTGGAGGCCTGGGGAAAATTCGCAATCAGGGCCTCCCCGCTGGGCGAGCAGAGAAAGTGGTGCTGGCGCAGGTCGGCGGAGAAAATCGGTACGGGCAGTGCCGATCTCCGATTGATGCAAAATGGGCGCCGACGCGAAGCTGATCCGCAGACGTATCTCCAGAAAATAGGTCGTGGCAAAACTCGTCCAGGAAGGGGGCGCGAGCTCTGCTACAAGTCGGGGCAGAAATCTGGAATCACGAACACGAACCGTTGAGGAAGAAGATGAGGATAAGAGGGAACCCCGGAGTCCACCGAGGGCTGAGGCGTCACACCCCGCCGTTCTCCCGTCGCAGGAGCAGAAAGAGAGAGAGAGAGAAGGGCGCAAAAAGCTTTGCACAATACTCACTTGTATTCAAATTCATGTGTAAAACTGTAATCGGTACAAGGTGAGAACTACTTATAGGGGATGGGAAAACCCTAATCTAACTAGAAGGGAGGGGTGCGCCCAGCTCCAAGGAGAGAAAGGCGGCCCAAATTTCAGCAAGCTTAGAAAATAGGAAAGGAATCTAAGTGGGATAAGGAAGGGGTGGAGTTGGGGAAAGGAGGAGAGGGGAAAAGGGGAAGGGAGAGGGGAGCGCCCCCCACCTTCCCTAGTAGAACTAGGAAGGGGGGGGGGCGGCTGCCTCCTCCTCCTCTAGATGGGGAGGGGGCCGCCCCCTAAACCCTAATGGGCCTCTTTTAAGTGGGCTTCAAGCCCCAATAAGCCCCTGACCCAATAACAAGATCCATTACCCCACAAAGCAACCTAATTGGCCACTATATGGCCCAATAAGTGCCCAAACAATAAGATGTCCACGCAGGGACCAAAAGACAAGGCCCACAAGGCCTGAGCAAGTCCAGACTGAGGCCCAACATGGCCTAAACATGATGAAAAGATAACTAGAAGGTGCCGCCGTCGCCGAGCCACAAGGAGGTAGCGGTGTGCCGGGTGCTCCGTCGAGGATAGCGCCGTGTGTCCTCACCACCATTGCCCTATGTATAGTATGGAGATGAATGATGTAATGCAATTTTATACCTGTTGCAGAGGTCTTGAAGTTCTTGAGAGATGAATTATGGTCTGTTGTTGGTGACGATGGAACTCAGGATGCCGAACTTGGCGATGATATTCTTCATGATGAATTTGCAGATTGTCGAGCTTTAATTTCCACATAAGCTTCCGCTTCCACCCACTTGGTGAAGTACTCCGTCGCTGTGAGGATAAAAGCCTTCTGCTTGGTGAGGATGTTTGAATCGCCAAGGGGACCAATGATGTTGAAGGCCCACATGGAGAAAGACCATGGGGAGGACACAGGATGGAGTGAAGAAGCGGGAGAATGGATTTTATCAGCATGCAGTTGGCACTTAACACACCTTCAAACATAGATGGAGCAATCCTCTTCTAGAGTAGGCCAATAGAACCCTAGCCTAAGAATTTTCTTTGCTAGCATCTGGCTATTGACATGACCACCACAGACTCTTGAGTGCGCCTCCTCAATGACCTTCCATGCTTCATCATCATCGAGGCATCTAAGAAGAACACCAGTAAGACCTATCCTATAAAGCACACCTCCAACCAGAGTATATCTTTGAGCAACTCTCCTTATAGCTTTTCTTTCTTCTACTGTGGCTTCTTCATGGTAAGATTGATCTTTACAATATTTTTCAAACTCATAATACCACGGCTTTTCCTCGTCAGCCAACTCCTATTCTAAGTCTAGTAGCATGACCTCTTTACTTTTGATAATCTCTCCTTCCTTTATCTTCTTAAGTAGCTCCTCTTTGACCCTAAGGAATGTGACATCCTTAACAGCAGGAGTGAGACACCTATGAATGATGATGGATTCGAAGTTCTTTCCAAGAGGAAAAGTTAAGGAGGAGGCTAATGAAGCAGGAGCATCAGCTAAGATATTTTGGTTGCGAGGGACATGGACGAAGATCAGTTTAGAAAAGAGCTTGGCATAGATAGATGTGAGTTCTTGATAGGGCTTGAGCTTAGGGGTGAGAGTGTGACATGTGGCGAGCACTTGGTGCAAGATAAGTTAACTATCACCTACAATTTGCAATTGAGTGACACCATAGATGGGCAGCCTCAAGTCCAGCCAGAATAGCCTCGTATTCAGCTATGTTGTTAGTTACAGGAAATGTGAGTTGAATGGCTTGTGGAATGGTGACTCCCTCAGGTGATACGAGAAGAATGGCGATACCCTTACCATGAGAGTTCAGAGCTCCATCAAAATGTAATGTCCACATGGAATTTGAGGGTTGATTAATAGACATCAGTTCCTCATTTGAAAACTCTAATTGAACATGATCAAATCTGGGGAGAAGGTGATGAGCAAGATGTTATGTTATGGCATAGCCTTTAATCACTTTTTGCTGAATGTAGATGATGTCGAACTGAGAAATGAAGATTTGCCATCGTGCCAACCTATCAATAAGGATGGATTTTTCAAGAAGGAACTTAATAGGATTCATATGGGCAATTAGATATACTTCGTGAGCTAAGAAGTAGTGCTTCAATTTCTACACCACTACCCAGGCTAGAGCAGCGTAGGCTTTCTCCATAGCCGTGTACCTCTACTCGCAGGGGTTGAGAAGTTTTGACAAATAGTAGGCTGCCCTCTCCTTACCTTCTTCATCTACTTGCACAAGGACAACTCCTATCGAGTCACCAGGACAGATATATAGAGAACTAGTGGTTTGCCTGGAGTAGGTGGCCTCAAGACAAGAGGATTGGCTAGATAGTCCTTGAATCCGTCAAAGGCCACCTGACACTTGTCATCCTAGTAAAATTTGACTCCCGGCTTGGTGAGCTTGTAGAACGACCTACACCTTTGTGAATGTTGGGAGACAAAACAACGAATAAATTACAGCCTCTTGATCAAACCTCGAACTTCTTTCAAATTCCTAACTTATTGGGGTTCATCTTTAATTTGTTCTCTCGTGCTCTTTACAAAACCTTAACCAGAACCCCAAGATGCTCAACCCTAGTCTTTGATTTTATTACCAAGTCCTCAACATACACCTTTATATAAATGTGGATCATATCATAGAAAATTACCATCATAGCCCTTTGATAGGTAGCTCCAGCGTTTTTAAGCCCAAATGGCATGACCACATAACAATAAGTTTCCCAACATGTAGTAAATGAAGTCTTCTCTTGATCTTCTTCAGCTAAGCGAATTTGGTTCTAACCTGAGAAATCATCCATGAATGAGAGAGTCTCATTGTCACGTCTCAAACCGATAGCAGTAGAAAGTGTTGCTCGGAACGTGGCAGTGAATCAGTCGTGTCAATCAGAGCAAACCATAAAGGAACAACGAGGTAGACAAAATATAATTTCATTTCGAATATAAGTTTGTTACAAATTTTTGACTCCAGCTACTAGACTCAATAAAATAAAAATATAATAGACTCTCTATTTTTTAAGACATAAGACCGTGGGGCTTGTCTAAGTTGTAGAAGCTCTCTTCACTCTTTCTCTTACCCATCTTGATCGTTCTCGTTATTACCTGAAAAACATGAGAAAACACTAGGTGAGCGAATGCTCAGTAGGTCTTATATCTCTTGCTCTAAGCTAGTTTTAAGTAATTAATAATTCAACATGAAATGCAGATCATGCAAGGGTATAATAATCAAGGGCTATGACGGTACGAGACAGATCAATAAATTCGAAGATAAATCTGCAAGAACTATAAAGGAAATAGATTGGACGATAACTTCACGAACATTCTTGATGAGACAATAACAATCGTTCAAAAAGGTGCTCGCTTTCACAAGAGCATAAGATGTAACTATCATTCATAGGATTGGCCATATGTAAATAGGAGTTCAAACACTCAAGTCGAGAATATGTCAATCTTTTGTGGAAATGTCTTAGATCAATCTTGCTTTTCATTGATGCAATGCCACACCCGATCAATCATGATATCGGCACACATTTGGATTTTGCCTCGCTGATGGGATCAGATCAGGACCCCGTCACTTTTCACTCTAGCATTGAGTATCTGATGTGACATAACCTCGGACCTAATGCAAGCAAGCACAATCGCATTCAAATGAAAAGAATTGGGCCACCGCTCTATCGACACTCACCCAAGCCCGGGGTAACTTGGCAATGCCAAGGTGAGGTTGAGGGGTTGGGCCCTTGCTGGTAGAGGGCCATCAAGGCCAAGATGGAATTCCCAATGGGTATGGATGCCCAATTCAAGGGGGCCGACAAAGTGCCAAAGGCACCGGATGTACTTCTCCCACGGTGATCACTCAAGACAACGGGGCTTGAGGACCGGGCTCTCACTCGCATAACCAGCGGAATTAAGAACAAATATTGAATGACAAGCACTAAATGGAGTGAAGGTTTGAGCACTTACTCGATCGGTTTGAAGAAACCGGTCCCGGTCGGAGACGAGGGCGAGCGGGGAGGCGGGTGGATCCCCACACGCCGCGCCGGGGTAGCTTGACCTACCCAAACAAGTTACAACACTACACCTCTCACAGGAGGGGGATCTTGGGGTGGGGGTTAAGGGATATTACAACCAAAATTACCTCCGCATAGGGAGGGGCCTTCAGCCGGCCAAGCGGGGAGGGGAAACTATGGTTAAAAGCATGGAACGATGAAGTCACCGGTTCTGCCTGCTCTCTCTGAACAGGGATAGGTAGACGGTGTTGCTGCTTTAGAACTCGCTCAGGAATTTCGCTGATGATGAGACTGGATAGGAAATCTTCGTAGCTGGGAAGGGAATGCCTCAGAATTTCTTCAATTTCTTCTGGAGCCGCTGCTGACCAGAATGGAGGTTTGAACAGAGCTTCAGATTCTCGGACCTACAGTTGTAGACTTCTAACAGCAAATTGCAGAGAACGCCCCGGCAGCTCTCGACCTTGGAATCAAGCGCCGTCAAAGTCGTTGGAATCGTGGACGAGTCCTCTTTGCAGAAAAACTGACGGGGAAGCCAACTGATGTCGGAGAAGACTAGGGGATGCAGAACAATGGCGACTGGTCGGTGCAGACTATGAGTAGCAGATCTGCGTAGCTGAGGGAGAAAAATGAGAACTATGGATAACGAATGCAGAATGAAGTTCTGTTTCTTGATTCTAGAAGTAGACTGGGCGATGAAGAACTTTGAAGAAGACCTCGTGGACTGATTCCTTCGGGGTTCGTCGTGAGAGAGCTTCTAATCTGGCTCAGGTCCTCAGTCGAGGTAGAACTGCACAGTTGTGGGAGAATGGACCTCCTGGACGGCTCGGAGATCGGAAGAAGATGAAACCACTTGGGTTGAGAAGGAGACTAATAGACGCTTCCGACGATGGCTCTGGGTCTTCAAACTCATCCGGAGGAAGTCGTGGTGGCCGCTGCAAGTTGCTGGTTCATCTGCAACCTCTAGACAGCAAACTGCAACTTCGAAGTAGCTTCCAATGACCAAGAAAGAAGAAGGGGAAGGAGGTAGATGAGTGTGGGAGTGACCCCTGGTTGTAAGGGGGTCTTGGAGGGGGTGTTCTAAGGTGTGGGAGGTGGAGAATAAGGTCTGGAAGAGGGTCCAATAGATGGTGGTAGTGGGGGCTACGAATTTGGTTGGAATGGAGAGAGGGAAAGGATATTCGAAAATAAGTTTAAGGGTGGGGTTAATTTTTTGTCTTGGGAATGGGGGGGTTGTGTTGGGGAAGGGAAGGGGTGCTTGGGGTAGTGGGAAGGGTGCTTGGGAAAGTGGGAGGGGTAGTTGGGGGTTGGATGGTGAGGAGAGGATTGGTGGAGGGGGTCTTGGGAAGGGGTGGAGTATTGATGAGGGTTGTGGGGAATGGGAAGAGGCTTAAATGGGGTAGGTGGGGAGTGGAGGTGGTTGGGAAGGGAGGAGAGAGAAGAAAATTCGAATTTGGGTGTTGAGGAGAGAGAAAGTGGAGTGAAAAAGAGAGATTAAGAGAGGGAAGGGTGGGGAATCTCTCCCCTAGGGTTTCTCACCCAAAAAAATAGAATCTCTCCACTAGATAAGAAGTGTAAACTCTCAAAATGGCAAGTTTTTTCATTCATTGATTCATTAAGTTGGAATGGGGGGAATGGGGTCCTATATATAGAAAACCCACATTTCTACAAAAGTCCCTGACAATTGACTCAATGATAAATAACCGAGGGGTAGGGGAGAGCCCTTGGGCCAAGCCCAATGAATTGGGCCCAATAGCTAACTAGACAACCTGATGACACTCAAACTTAGGGAAATGAACACAAGACCTATGAACATGACTCCAATAAAAGGGAAAATACATCAAATGACTCAAATAAAAATTACATAGGACTCAAAATTAAATGACTAGAACATTCTGGATGCAACCGGGGCGAGGAGACGAGCTGTGAACGTGGGCATGGGAGGTGATGTCCCCATCAGTATCAATTTGTTTGGACCCATAGCCCCTTTCATTTTCTAGACCAATTCCACTTCAGTTAAATGGCCAAAATAGTTTCAAGGATCAAGTCATGTAGGAACATGAAGGTAGATTCACAGAATATAGATTCCAAGAGTTGGACTTTGGACAAGTATGACATAGTGACAAGTCTCTCGTAAAAATCATGACAATTCGTAAAACTGGACAATTGGCATCCACTCAGACATCCATCAATTACAGAAATAGAGTCCACTTTAGTGGTCGCCCATTCATGTGAACAGTATAGGCATGAAGAAATAGCGTCCATATGATGGCTGCTAATTAAGTGATTAGCGCCCACTGGCCTGGCCGCCAATTCCTCTTGGCGTCCATGCCCAGGTCGCTAATTACAGACAGAGGAAGAAACTTCTCAAAGAGGCCAGAAACAGCACTCTATGAGGGCTAGAACGTCATGTTTCTTTAGAGTGACATGACTAACTGGATTCCAAGGTTTTTAGGGTACAACCAACTCGACTGCCTTAAGTGAATCCAAGGCTAGCGGAGATTTACGGAGGTCTCAATGAAGAAAGTACCAGTCCAAAGGAAGGAATATCCCGCGGAGGGTCCAATCATCACTAAGAGTTGAGGGGTAAGCTGTATAAAGCAAAAAAAGAACCAAGTCTCAGATATGAGACAGTGGTGCCCAAGATCCAGTGGTCTAGGATCGAGAAAACATGCGATGAATTAGTCACAGAAAATAGAATCATAACAGTGGCCACTAATTCAAATTAGCGCCCACTGTATGGACATTAATTCATAAAATCCTTAAAACTTGCTTAATTGCTAGAGAAATAGCGACTCTTCGGAGAGGCACAATATCTTTAATCTGCGCCCTAAGATACGGCGCCAATTCGTTTATTTATTTATTTAGCAATATACATTTTTTAGAAAATACATGAAAAGGCACCTTTTCAAAGGGGCGCAGGTTCTTTAATAAGCGTCAAAGTCATGGCCGTTAGTTATATAAACAATTTCTTTTATTTATCTAATTTTAGGAAATAACGCCTGCTCGCACGGGCGCAAGTTTAAATAGGCGATAGGGTTCTGGTCACACATTCTTTTTAATGTTTAACGTTGCAACGCATCGCATGGATGCGCTTGCAGATACATGATACTATTTTATTTCGATTGTCACTGTTCATTAGGGGATGAATAATGCTACTTTCTATTCAGATAGAATTTTGGAAAACTGAAGACATGACAATGAAGAAAAAATTACAGGGATTCCAAGAATATGCATATCATGACTTTTAGATACATGGTTCCATAATTATTAAATTTTAAACGTGCTGTAATTATTGATTATCTAAAAGAATTAGCGTCAATCCTACTGTCGCTGATTATTTAGCGTCCGTTTGGACGGCCGTAGATTCTTGGAAATAGAGGCCACTGCAGTGGTCGCTAATTCGTTTCATGCAGTAGCGATTCCAGATCATTCAAAAACCATGTTTATAGATGCTATATACAAGCAAGAAAATAGCAGGAAGATTCATGGAAGATAATCTACATGCTCTATTGATCTAACATGATAGTTATTTAGGTTTTGCTTGGGAGATTGCCTACCTTTTGTTGGGTCCGAGGCAACGGCAATCAAGAGGGGGGGTGAATTGATTGGCCCTTTAAAAATTAATTCTAAACAATCTAGATCAACTTTAATAAACAATAGATAGATAGTCAATTAAATCCTATGCGCCTAGATCAACAACGAACAAGATGTAGCAATTTGGATTACGCTCTCACAGCTCACTCGCGTGTTATTAACAAATATGTGAATATGAGTGAATGTACAGCTGTGCCGAGACGTCGAAAATAGAAAAACTAGAACAAGGAAGGACAACCATAAATATGCCACAACCAAACCATAAGGCACAAAGGACTTTTAGGTGGTTCGGCCACACAAACCTTGTGCACCTATGTCCACCCCCCACCGAACACGGTGAAGATTGCAGTATCTTGTAAAGACTCTTACAAGACAACATACATGGAGGGATGCTCCAACACACACACAGGTAGAACCTGCACACACACGAGAGTAAACTCCCAACCATACACCGGGAATAATCCCCAATAACACACGCGGAATTCCTCCGCCCAGAGTGACGCACACGCATCAACACACACACTCGGAGATCAAATCTCCGAACATCCACACAAAATATTCTTTCAGAAATGGATGAAGTGTTCAGAAATGGATACAATAAGCCCAAAGCAACATCTAAATACTGAACCAAAGAACATATATGAAATGCAAAGCTTCCCCTTTCAGAAATACTCCATCCCTTTTTGGCTCGTCGTCGGATGGTCGCGATTTTGACATCCTCACGTTTCTCTCGTCAAGCCGCTCCCTTATCTCTTCTATCACTAGCTCCAAGAACCTCTCTAAATAGATCAAAACCCCCTTGCAAGAGCTCCTCCTTGCTTTCTCCCTCTTTCTTGCCCTACAAGAAGCAAAACATAAGCATTAGGGTTCATGTATATCAAAACTC
This sequence comes from Amorphophallus konjac, assembly GCA_022559845.1. NCBI lineage: Eukaryota > Viridiplantae > Streptophyta > Magnoliopsida > Alismatales > Araceae > Amorphophallus > Amorphophallus konjac. The sequence continues at coordinate 36,865 of JAHNEJ010001037.1, forward strand.
GGAGTTCACATTCATATATATAGAGGAAAGGCCAAATGACTCATATAACCCTCCTAAAACATGTTAGAAATCCCATCATAACATTAGAAACCATTGGGAGGTATTTTGGTAAAGATTCATAGGGTTTATAATGAGTTTTAGGGGTTTACGGAACTCCCGTTCCAGAAGGGTCGACCCTTGGAGTCGACCCTCGGGCAACTAGAGGGCGACAGAACACAAATAAAAGCCAGAACCCACAGGGGTCGACCCTTGGGGTCGACCCTTGGCAGTGGGTCGACTCCAGGGGTCGACCCCTGCAAGGAGACATCATTTTTTATGTTCTGTCCGGTGCAGAACCTCTAAGGGCCCTTGCAGTAAAGGTATAGAAAACTGATTTTTAAGCCCCGTTTAAACATCAAAAAAATTCCCAAAAATCGAAAACTAATTTCCATGCATTCAACAAAGTATTAAGGCCATTTAAACCACATTTCAACAAGTTTTATGTGAATCACATAAGCACATTTGAAAAACACAAAAATCTCATATTAGAGACGCATGAATCTCATTCAAGGCAATAACATCTCATGGAAGATGTTCTTGAAAATAACCCACACAATTACCCAAAGCTTAAATCACTTGAACATGCAAGTTATCAACAAGTGTAGGCATCAAACAACTCATCTTCACCATGTGAGCAAATATTGCATAGAAGATCACCTATGAAGTTTAAGACATAGTTTCTTCATAAAAACTTGACACAAGCAAATCATCAACACATAAAACCATGTGAAGTCAAGATAAAACTAAAACTTCTCAAAACTCTCATGAACACTAAGGAATGAACCATATTCATGAAATTGAAGAACTAATGAAATGTTTCAAGAAAGTGATATACATGAAGGCCCAATTTCACATATATGATGTGAACACATTTTGCTTTCACAAATGCATCCATGACATGCATGAAAATCAACCACCCAATTTTTCAAGCTATTTGATCAAGATTAAAACCAAAACAATCATCAAGAATCAAATCCATATGATCAAATATCTAAGGGCATATTCAAGGCATATCAGTTCAAGTCAACTTCCCTTGAAGGATAAGTCGACTTGCTTTAAACTCTAAAAGGTCCAAATTGAAAATGCCACCAAAAGTCAGCTTCCTTTGCATCAAGATTCGACTTTAATCATCATAGGGCATTCCATTGATTCTGCAAAATAAGTTAATCAAAGTATGAATGTCACGTCCTGAACCGATAGCAGCAGAACGTGTTCGTTTGCTCGGAACGTGGCAGTTAAACAGTCGCGTCAATCAGAACTTAGTCAAGACAAGATGTAATTTGAACAAAAATAGAATTTTATTTCAAACATAAGTTTATTACAAATTGGACCCAATAAAAGAAAAGACTCAATAAAGGAAAATTTACAATAAGACACTCGACTAGACTAAATCATTAGACGCAAGATAACCAGACCAGGCGGTTCGTCTAGATGTCAAAGTTCTCTTCACTCTTGCCCCTCATGTTCGGTCTCGTCGTCACTAAGGTCATTACCTGAAAAACATTGGAAATAAACTGGGTGAGTGAACGCTCAGTAGGAATTATATCTCAAGTGTCAAGCTAGCTTTAAGTCAATTACAATTTAACATGCTCATGCAGGTCATGCAAGATATAAAAATCAAGATCTATAATGGCATGAGATAAAATTCAAGATCATGAGAGTAAACAAGACGATGGACATTTTGATAAAAGAATATATCAAGAACTTTCATGATGAGATAATAGATACTATCGTTAAGACATTTCAAGAACATTCATGATGAACTTTAAGCAATATAGAAGTAAAGCAATCACTTCTACCAACACTAAGTAGGATTGGCTAATGCGCTAAGGGGAAATCATGACGTTATGACAGCCCCTCATGGAACAGCAGTAGGTAGAATTTGGCTACATACTTAGGGATTCTCACGACTATATGATAGCCCCTAAATGTCGTAGACCAAGTTTGGTGAATGCCAGCACCCGATCATCATAATACCGGTATATGTTTGGACCTTGCCTCGCCCGTGGGATCAGATCAAAACCTCTTAATATATACTCTAGCATTTAAATGTCATTTAATTGGGACTCATAGCCCCTGACATTTATCTAGACTAATTCCATTTTAATGGCCAGGAATTTCAAGGATCAAGTCATGTACTAACATTAAGATAGATTTTTCCGTAAACAGAGATTTCAAAGATGGAACTTGTAGTAATCATCATAATCAGAAAATCTAGGTAACGAGATATATCCAGCTTAATCGGCCTTGAGGGAATCCAAGGCTACGAGGAGACTTACGGAGGTCTCTATTATAAAATTACCAGTCCGAAGGAAGGAATATCCCACGGAGGGTTCATCTATCACCGAGAAATATAGTGAGTAATCAAAAACACCGAGAAATGTGGGACTATACTCACAGAATGAATATAGTGCCAGAAGTTAACCCACTGTGATGGGTTTACAGTAAAACTAGGAAAAACGGTAAGTAGGGAATTGGCGCCTACTATATAGCCATGATTTCTCAAAACCCATTCAACTTTTAGTGTAAATAAAACTTGGAATTCTGTTCATTTACATGGGTAGGGAAAATGGTGCCCTGGGCTAAGCCATGATTCAAGAAATAGCGCCCAGTCTCAAGTCTTGATTTAACTAAATAAAGTATTTATGCTAAGTCGTGTTCTCATATTCCATGTGTTATATATTCATTAACGTAACAGGTCCTGGGCATTTCTAATATGGGTTAAATAGCACCCATGGCAAAGCATGGTTCAAGAATTAGCGCCCATGTCATGGGCGCCCTATTCAAAAGGGTGGCATGACATCAAGCGTTGTTCAACCCAGTAAAATGAGGCATGAATAGTGTCACTTTTTGATTAAAAATAATTTTTCAGAAACAAGTACATGGATAGGTAGAGAAATATATCAGGAATCCAATAGTAAGACCATGCATTGGATTAGAGGTAAGGGTTCATAGTTATTAAATTTTAAACATGATGATTTATCTAATTAAATGGAATTAACGACCGCTTAACAGTCGTATGATGATGAATAGCGCCCCATAGATGGGCACACTATTCAAAAACTCAGAAAAACCCATGTCAAACCAACGAAATCCATCCCTAAAACACTATATGCATGCTCATGGTAGGAATTTAATTATCTTAGGCTTAATACTTGAGAACACCTACCTTGTGGATTGATTTGGTTGACAGAACATGAAGAGTTTTGAAGAGAAAATAAGAACTGCAATAACATTGTCTGCAACTGCAGCTTCATGAAACCGAGGAAAAGATACAGCAACTGCAGCCCTTCAACAATCAGAGGATGATAGTAGCAAATCGAAGAGGAAGAAGCAATAGTCCGTCAACTGAGACGAACTAGAAGTTGTGGTTGTCGGGAAGGAGAAATTCGATGCTATAGTAGCAGACTTCTCAGGCTTCTTATACGTCGGGGAAGAAGCAATCAGAACAACCCGCCAGTTAATGGGGTATGGCAACAGAGAAATAATAGTTGGGTTTGGTCGATGGGGCGGGGTATTTATAGTGTAGAGAGACTACTAGAGAGTTGGAGTTCTAATAGGATTAAAATTCATATGTAAGAGTCCTATTAGTATTGAAACTTCCCCATATATTAATCCTACTAAATTAATACTTTCCCGGACGGCATCTAATTCCCAGTTCGAGTGAAATACGGCCATGAGGTTTCCTTATTTTAGCTTTACGGAATTGGCGTCCATATCAAAGTTTCTATTTATTGAATAGCGCCCAAACAAAGAGACACACTTTTTAATAAAATCATTACTTTTAAATAGCGTCCATTCAAAAGCCACGTTTCAATAATTAACGTTCATTAAAAGGTCTCATTTTAAGAATTAACGTCTATTTAACAGTCACTTTTTAAGAAATAACGCCCCTCATACGGGCGTTATTCACCATTTGACACTTTATTGTTCCTGTTGCAACCTTTAAATATTTTTATCATTTTTATTTGATGGAATCTTGTTGTGAAGTTTTATGGGTAAGATCCTTCCATTTTTCTCTAATTTTTCATATAATTTGTTTTTCAAAATTCCTTTAAAATAAAAAGTGGCACTATTCACATTTTTAGAATTAACGACTTTTATTAAGTCGTTTACATGTGATACGCGCCCGAATAAGGGGCGCACCTTCTTTTTATAGCTTTTCCTATCACCCTCGGTTTAACCAAAATTGTATATATGCCATCCCTTTCCTTAATTTTTCTTAAAACCTATCTTATTTATTCCTATTCCTTCAAATAAAGATATAATGTAATAAATATGAAATATTAAAATTCTTAAATTCTTAATAAAATATAAATTGATGTTTTCTCCAAGATTTATTTATTATTAAATCAAATAAATTACAATATGAACTAAAAGCCTACTTAAATATGGCGTTCTATTCTTAATCCATTAGAATTTAAGGGTAGGGTCTATGAGATCCAATTGTAAGGCCCATTAGGGGATCATGGGGTTGTGTACAGAGTCTGGGCCTTGACTAATTGTTGGCTTTAATTTATCTAGACTTTCTAGTCCTTTAATTTACTAGGGTTGCTACATCCTCCCCCACTTAAAAGAATTTGGTCCCCAAATTCACATGATTTTTTTCTCCATAATAGTGGGGTAACATCACATATTCAAACTATGCATTTATGCTAAGTGCTAAGATCACCATATCCAATTTATGCCATCATGGACGAGATAGGTTTATAGAGTTACCTTCCAATTCTTGCGACGCTTCTTTCTTTAAGAGTGGACAATATGATATTTTATGATCTATGCTTCCGCAACGGATGCACTTTCCAAGTTTATACCAACACTCATCTGGGTTGTGCCTTCCTCTCTTGTAATGCTCACATTTTTCCTTGACCGGAACAATTTGTTGGTCACCATTCCAGGGCTTCTTGTTCTTACGAAAATCGTTACCTCCATTGGCTCTTTTCTTGTCATTCACGGGTTCCTTGCTCTTGGATCCATTGACTAAGTCTTTCTTGGCGACTTTCCCTTTGATTCGCTCCATCATATTCATAGCATCTTCTAGAAGTTGTGCCTTCCTAACCATCTCCGTATAAGTTTGAATCTATAGTGGAGCCAATTGAGGAATAAGCTCCACCTTTAATCCGTTCATGAATCTTCTTGCTCTCATTTTCTTCGTACAAACTAGGTGTGGTGCATACCGAGCTAATCTAGAAAACGTCGCTTCATAATCTGCTACGGATAAGCTACGTAGTTTAAATGCGGAACTCCATGGCCTTCTTCTCACGGATTCTTTCTGAGAAATACTTCTCATTAAAATGTTCTAAGAACTCGTCCCATGTAACTTGTTCATTGGGCAAGGTTGTTTCGACGGATCCCCACCATGCTCGGGCATCCTTTTCTAGTTGATAGGTCCCTAGTAGTACCTTCTCTTCATCGGTGCATTGCATTACCTTAAAGGTTCTCTCTATTTCTTGCACCTAATTCTCCGCTTCATCCGGATCAGTGGATCCACTAAACTTAGGGGGATTCATCTTTTGGAATTTCCGATGCAAATCCCCGGCTCCATGCCATGCTCCACCTTGTGCAACTTATTGCAAGGCTTGTGTTAATCCCTGGATAGTGCGTTGCATCTCTCTCCACTGAGCTCGCTCGGCGGCCATTCTAGCCTACAAAATAAGTTTTTAAATTAATGATTACCTATATCTTAACATTAATCTAGCGTAGATGGACATATTTTATTGATTAGCCTATAGCTCTACCCAAATCTCACGGGGTTCCTATAGGATAACTGACAAGGAGAACTCAATCTAGGACTTGGACTAGATGACCTAGGGATTTAGAAAGCCTAAGCTCTAATACCACCTTCTGTCATGCCCCGAACCGATAGCAGCGGAACGTGTTCGTTTGCTCAGAACGTAGCAGTTAAACAGTCGTGTCAATCAGAACTTAGTCAAGACAAGATGTAATTTGAACAAAAATAGAATTTTATTTCAAACATAAGTTTATTACAAATTGGACCCAATAAAAGAAAAGAATCAATAAAGGAAAATTTACAATAAGACACTTGACTAGACTAAATCATAAGACGCAAGATAACCAGTCCAGACGGTTCGTCTAGATGTCAAAGTTCTCTTCACTCTTGCCCTTGCCCCTCATGTTCGGTCTCGTCGTCACTAAGGCCATTGCCTAAAAAATGTTAGAAATAAACTGGGTGAGCGAACGCTCAATAGGAATTATATCTCAAGTGTCAAGCTAGCTTTAAGTCAATTACAATTTAACATGCTCATGCAGGTCATGCAAGATATAGAAATCAAGATCTATAATGGCACGAGATAAAATTCAAGATCATGAGAGTAAACAAGATGATGAACATTTTGATAAAAGAATATATCAAGAACTTTCATGATAAGATAATAGGTACTATCGTTAAGACATTTCAAGAACATTCATGATGAACTTTAAGCAATATAGAAGTAAAGCAATCACTTCTACCAACACAAAGTAGGATTGGCCAATGCGCTAAGGGGAAATCACGACGTTATGACAGCCCCTCATGGAACAACACTAGACTTAGGGATTCTCACGACTATATGATAGCCCCTAAATGTTGTAGACCGAGTTTGGTGAATGCCAGCACCCGATCATCATAATACCGGTATATGTTTGGACTTTGTCTCGCCCGTGGGATCAGATCTGAACCCCTTAATTTATACTCTAGCATTTAAATGTCATTTAATTGGGACCCATAGCCCCTGACATTTATCTAGACTAATTCCATTTTAATGGCCAGGAATTTCAAGGATCAAGTCATGTAGGAACATTAAGATATATTTTTCCTGAAAGATATATTTAAAGGATGGAACTTGTAGTAATCATCATAATCAGAAAATCTAGATAATGAGGTACAACCAGCTCAATCGGCCTTGAGAGAATCCAAGGCTACGAGAAGACTTACGGAGGTCTCTATGATAAAATCACCAGTCCAAAGGAAGGAATATCCCACAGAGGGTTCATCTATCACCGAGAAATATAGTGGGTAATCAAAAACACCGAGAAATGTGGGACTATACTCACGGACTGGAATATAGTGCCAGAAGTTAACCCACTGTGATGGGTTTACAATAAAACTAGGAAAAACGGTAAGCAGGGAATTGGCGCCTGCTATATAGCCATGTTTTCTCAAAACCCATTCAACTTTTAGTGTAAATAAAACTTGGAATTCTGTTCAGTTACATGGGTAGGGACATTGGCACCCTAGGCTAAGCCATGATTCAAGAAATAGCACCCAGTCTCAAGTCTTGATTTAACTAAATAAAGTATTTATGCTAAGTCGTGTTATCATATTCCATGTGTTATATATTCTTTTACGTAACAGGTCCTGGGCATTTCTAATATGGGTTAAATAGCGCCCATGTCATGGGCACCCTATTCACAAGGGTGGCATGACATCAAGCGTTGCTCAACCCAGTAAAATAAGGCATCAATAGTGTCACTTTTTGATTAAAAGTAATTTTTCAGAAACAAGTACATGGATAGGTAGAGAAAAATATCAGGAATCTAATAGTAAGACCATGCATTGGATTAGAGGTAGGGTTCATAGTTATTAAATTTTAAACATGATGATTTATCTAATTAAATGGAATTAACGACCGCTTAACAGTCATACGATGATGAATAGCGCCCCATAGATGGGCGCACTATTCAAAAACTCAGAAAAACCCATGTCAAACCAACGAAATCCATCCCTAAAACACTATATGCATGCTCATGGTAGGAATTTAATTATCTTAGGCTTAATACTTGAGAACACCTACCTTGTGGATTGATTTGGTTGACAGAACGTGAAGAGTTTTGAAGAGAAAATAAGAACTGCAATAACACTTTCTGCAACTGCAGCTTCATGAAACCGAGGAAAGGATACAGCAACTGTAGCCCTTCAACAATTAGAGGATGATAGTAGAAGATTGAAGAGGAAGAAGCAGTAGTCCGTCAACTGAGACGAATGAGAAGTTATGGTTGTCGGGAAGGAGAAATTCGATGCTACAGTAGCAGACTTCTCAGGCTTCTTATACGTCGAGGAAGAAGCAATCAGAACAACCCGCCAGTTAATGGGGTATGGCAACAGAGAAACAATAGTTGGGTTTGGTCGATGGGGCATGGTATTTATAGTGTAGAGAGACTACTAGAGAGTTGGAGTTCTAATAGGTTTAAAATTCATACGTAAGAGTCCAATTAGTATTGAAACCTCCCCATATATTAATCCTACTAAATTAATACTTTCCCGGACGGCATCTAATTCCCAGTTCGAGTGAAATACGGCCATGAGGTTTCCTTATTTTAGCTTTAAGGAATTGGCGTCCATATCAAAGTTTCTATTTATTGAATAGCGCCCAAACAAAGAGACGCACTATTTAATAAAATCGTTACTTTTAAATAGCGTCCATTCAAAAGCCATGTTTCAATAATTAACGTCCATTAAAAAGTCTCCTTTTAAGAATTAACGTCTATTTAACAGTCACTTTTTAAGAAATAACGCCCCTCATACGGGCGTTATTCACCATTTGACACTTTATTGTTCCTGTTGCAACCTTTAAAGATTTTTATAATTTTTATTTGATGGAATCTTGTTGTGAAGTTTTATGGGTAAGATCCTTTCATTTTTCTCTAATTTTCCATATAATTTATTTTACAAAATTCCTTTAAAATAAAAAATGGCACTATTCACATTTTTAGAATTAACGACCTTTATTAAGTTTTTTACATGTGATACGCGCCTGAATAAGGGGCGCACCTTCTTTTTATAGCTTTTCCTATCAACCTCGGTTTAACCAAAATTGTATATATGCCATCCCTTTCCTTAATTTTTCTTAAAACCTATCTTATTTATTCCTATTCCTTCAAATAAAGATATAATGTAATAAATATGAAATATTAAATTTCTTAAACTCTTAATAAAATATAAATTGATGTTTTCTCCATGGTTTATTTATTATTAATTCAAATAAAATTACAATATGAACTAAAGGCCTACTTAAACATGGCGTTCTAGTCTTAATCCTTTAGAATTTAAGGGTAGGATCTATGAGATCCAATTGTAAGGCCCATTAGAGGATCATGGGGTTGTGTACAAGGTCTGGGCCTTGACTAATTGTTGGCTTTAACTTATCTAGACTTTTTAGTCCTTTAATTTACCAGGGTTGCTATAATGAAACTATTGGCATTAATAGTCCATGTGGAAACACATATATAGAAAGTCACACAAGGTCACAAATGCATCCACACATTTAAATTAATCAAGAATATGCATGAACATACTTGAGCATGTGAGAACCCTCAGAAGTCTCATGTGAACTCAAGTGAAAAACTCAAAAGTCTCATGTGAACTCAAGTGAAAAATGCATGAAGCACATTAACCATTTCCCAAATCAAATGACCATGAGTCCATATAATGAGAAAGCATCATTAATAATCACATTCATCAATTTCAAGTTAATAGGTTGAGCATATTTCAAGGTGAAAATACCCAACCACGACTTTGAAAATCTTTGATGAAATGCATGAAACATAGAGGGAGTCAGAGCAATGCAATGAATGGGTTCACTCCCTTTTTTTTAGGAAAATTGCATTGATGCATTGCTTTGAGTTCCAATACATGAACCATAGATGATCACCAATTCTCGAAAACATTGATGCACTCCTTTGAGTTCCAAAATATGAACCATAGATGATCCTACAAACCAAGATAAATATAGCATTAGTTCATTAAACACCAAGGATTCATATGACTTTTAAGAGTTAACCTTGAAGTCATCTTTTAACACATCAAACAAGGTATAACCATGTTGCTCAATGAAACACATACACACATAAGCACAATCGTTTTGATATCATTGAAACCAAACGCCAAGCATGAACTAGGGGATGCAACAATCTCTCCCTTTTTGATGATGACGAAACAATGTGTGTGATCATACAGATTTGCAAATATCTTTTTGAGAGATCAAACATTAAGCATTAAGCTTAACATTGAGCTCATACACCAATTCTCCAAATCTTCCCCAAAATAACATCATTCATAAAGCATTGAGCACACACCAAACATTCTCCCCCCTTTTGTCATCTACAAAAAGACAGGGGATTATGTGACATGATATGAACATGTTAGGCCAAAAGATATGGTACCAAATGTTGTTCAAATTAAAGGCCCAAGGATATGCAATTTCAATTCTTGAAGAGTTGGCCTCGAAGATATGATACCATTTGTTGGAGGAACTCATTTTAGCATTTATGCGACGTGATGTGTTCAAAATATGCATTTCAAAATGAAGTATGCCAATTGTTGGAAAGTATGGATTTGTTCAAGATGATATCATGTATGAGCTATATGCATGCTAAAAATGTCAAATGTGCAAATATGAACAATATGACTTCTATCCATCAAATGCCAAGTTTATACTCAGAATTAGATCAAAGGGGAATGCATGAGCATGCAAGCACACTAGCACAACCGTCATGCACACAACTATTACATATAGTAACTCCCCCTAAATGAGGCACGGGTTAACAAAAGAGCATGTTGAAGAGGGGCGATCTCGCGCTGATCCTGAGCTGGAGAAGATGATCACCGAACAGTGAACTGCAAGGAAGGAAAATGGATCAGGGGGGCCCAGGGGATGATTCCCTGGGGAAAACCCTCTGATGCCTAAGTCAGCAGAGCAGTGGTGGAAGCTATGAAGGGAGGAAGAAGGAGATGCACGAGATCCGTCTCCACCAAGGTGGTGAAGTGGTTCCTGCTCAGGGAGCTAGGCGTGTGTTGACCTTACCTTTCGCTGGAGGGAGTCCCCTGTTTAAATAGTGTGCCAGCCTTATGAGTCTCGTAAGCTGAGGAGTTTTAGGCGGGGGTTACGTCCTCGACGTGGGCTCTTTACGTCCTCGTCATGGGCTCTTTATAGCCTTGAGGATTTGTGGGTTCCCTTATCCTCGTAACTCCTACTCAGAAAGGGCTCTCAATGGCAGCGTGGATAAGCAATCCGTCGGTCGACCCAAGCTTGAAGAGTGCTAGCCCTATCCCGGGTGATAGGCATAGCTCGGGTGAGAGTCGGTCGGAGTGGGCGCGGGGCGCTAGCCCTTATCCCAGCCAGGGAAATAGATCGGGCGTGAGTCTTCCTCCGACCGGACCGACGCTCAGCTTTCTGAGCCTAATGGCCGCCTAGGAAATGCTTGAATCTGAGTGAACTTATTGGGCTTTTATGCTAAGTGGGCCCGGCAGGGCGGTCATATAGATGAGCTGAACCTCGTTTGGTCTTGCTGGACCTAGTTCGGCCTACTCTTAAATGGGCTACAGAAATCCCCCACTCCACTTGTCCCCCTCCTACTCCCAAGCCTTGGTAGGCTCGGAGAGTAGCCGTTAGGGTTTTGAACCACCGTGGCTCGGGTGGGCGAAAATCTGGCGGTGTTAGGAAGCCACGTGTCGTGGTCACCTGGGCCCGTAATAATGATAATCTTGACGGATTTAAAATGAAGGGACCCCCTTTCTCAGAGGTCGGAACGACGCGTCGCCTCCCGCGTGGGGATATAAGCGTTGTACGCTTGCTGTCGTTCCATACTCCCTCCTTTTTAGGGTTTTGCCATCCTTCGTACTTGCTTTCGGGCTCTCTAATGCGCCGTGGGGATACGGCGGAAGAGCAGAGACTCGCAGCGGCATTTGCAGAGTTGGCGGAGATAACCGCGGAGGCGGTCCGACAACTTTCCCTTCCTCTAGAGTCTTCAGAGTCTCAGGAGCCTTCCTCTTCAAGATCCTCTTCAGATTTCATGGCAGACCAGTGTCTGGAGGTCGAAGAGTTGGAGGGTGAGCCTGAGGCGAGGGTGATGGTGATACTGCCGATTCCGAACTGCAGCGAGCTGGGGGAGGCGGAGGTGAAACAACTGGAGCACCAGTTTCGCCTTCCCTATCAGTATTACTTCACCGCGGACACTCCAAACGAGACAAGCTTGGATTCTCTTACGGGTCATTTCTACTCCTTCCTTCTGTCGTGGAAGGGCGGGTTCTATCTTCCCTTCGAGCCCTTTGTTCTTAAGCTTCTAAATTTCTTCCAGTTGGCTCCAATACAGTTGGTAGCCAACTCTTATCTTCTTCTCTCCACTTTCTGTAGTCTTTGCTTCCAATGCGGGATTTTTCCTTCCTTGGACCTCTTTTATTACTTTTTTGAGTTGAAGGGTCATTCCTCGATTGGGAAGGACTTCTATTTCATCCAGGCAAGGTGGAACAAGAGCTGTGTCTCCCTAGCTGCGAAGGACTCTTCTCACAAGGGGTGAAAGACTCAGTTCTTCTGGGTGGGGATTTTTTCGTTGGAGGAGTCTTGGAGGTGTCCTGTAATCCCCAACTTTCATCCGAACATTCCTCCAAGGCAAGAGGAGTTCTCTCTGGATGTAGAGAAATATGCGGCCCTACTGATGAAGCATCGCCAATCTACGGAGGAGCTGGTGACGCCGGAGAACATCGAGTGATGCCTTCTCCAGTGGCTACGGCCGATAGGTAAGGGCACCATGAATTGGCTTTCTTGTCGAGTGATGAAGTCATTTTTCTTTTCCTGATCATATCTTCTTTTGCGCAGACGTCAGGCGGTCGGCTGCGGAGGAAGAGCCTATGACCGAGCGGGATGTGATCGACCTAGGCGACGACTCAGTTTTCGATGAGTCGTGAGCTCCCGAGGGTCGCTCCCGAGCCCGAGATAGGGGCAAGGGGGTGGCCCGGGAAGGGTCTTCCAGGCTGCGGCGGTCCAAGCGTAAGGATCCCATGGAGGGGATGATACGGGACATCGTGAAGATCAAGAAGCGGGCCAAAAAGGCCGGGGCCATCTCCGCGATCGAAGGTGGCTCTGGCTCGACTCTCCCCTCTACCGAGCCTGATAGGGCTGACCCTATTAGGCTGGCTCTCCCATCCACCTAGCAAGAGGGGGCCAAGGAGGCCAGGGCCATTTCTGCGGTTGGCGGCGGTGATGGCCCGGATCTCCCCTCTGTTGGAGCCGAGGGGGCTAGGGCCGAAGCGGGTGACTCTAGGATCATGGTCGAGGTAGGAGCGTCGAGCGAGGTAGGCTGCACTCCAGGTGGCGACGTTGGGGCCGAGCCGATCGAGGCTGGGGGGTCGCGAGGAGAGGTGACGCAGCCCCAACTGACCGAGGCAAGAGGGGTGGATGAAGCAACAGCTCGATCCGGGCCGACCGGCGGGGCTCCCGCGGGGATGTCGCTCGGAGGGGGGGCCCCTATTCTGGCGGCCCAAGAAGGGATGGGCATCCAGGGCCGTCTATATCAGAGATGTCGCAGCATAGCTGCGAAGGTGGTGAGGGGAGGAGACAAGCAACGCTCCCCACCTGCGGCCCTTGAGATGGTTATGGAGGGTGGCCTGGTCCTGGCCCAGATGGGGGCCTCTCTGGCTAAAGCTTACGCTCTGTTGGAGTTAGAACAGGTGAACCTTGCCTGGACCCTTGGGGCGTACCATAGGAAGGTAGCTCGGCTCACTGAGGAGCATGATGGGCTTCGGCAGGAGCTCACCTCGATTAGAGAGCTGGCGAGGGCGAGCCAAGCGGAGGCCCGCACGCTGACCGAGCAACTGGCTCAGGCTCACGTGTCGCTCGTGAGGAAGAGCCAGCTTCTGGAGGAGGAGCGCATGGCCCGTGCCGAGCTAGATGGCCAGTGGGAGGCCGAGCGCGCCGAGCTATTAGGCCCAGCGGAGGAAGCCATGCGTCTTCGGTTGGAGGCCGAGGCTGATCGGGCCGAGGCGGAGAAGTTGATAGCCGAGGCAGAGTGGAGGTTGGCCGAGGCGGAGTGGGAGAAGGCCGAGCTCGCCAGTAGGGTGGGATTGGCTAGGGCAGAGGCGCTCGACCAATACAAACGCTCAGAGGCCTATCGAGTCGACCTTAAGGAGGTTGCCCTCCCCTACTGCGAGTTAGCATTTCACCGGGGCATCCACAAGGGTTTCAAGCAAGGTTACGGCCGGGACGTCTCCAAAGCGGAGGAGCAGGCATCCGAGACAATTGATTTCCCATCCGGGCAGCTCTACGACTCGGATTCGACGTCCTTCGATTCCTCTAGTTCGGCGTCGGGGGAAGAAGGAGACCGGGGGGACCTGTCTTCATTCGAGGGGTCGCCAACTCCGGATGTCTCGGGAGGGCGCACAACCGTGGCAGTTCTCACACAGGTGGGGTCAGTGCCAAGGTCGACCATCGCCGAGGATGCCGGGGGTAGACCGTCCGAGCCTTCAACTTCTGAGCCTCAGGATGGGCCAGCGGCCTGATGTATCTATTTTTCTGTTCCTCCTTGTACGTTTTTTCCTTTTTTGAAGATAAACTTCCCTTTTGTGTAAAGGAAGGTCGAAAACGTAAAGCAGTAGCGTTATGATAAAGACTTGACTATCTTTTACCGCCATTGCCGTGGTTTGATCAGCGTATCCACAGTAGTTGGAAAGTGTCGATACTTTCTGCGTGGATCTCGCATGATGGTTTGGCGAGCGTCTGACAGGGTGTCTTTCTATTTCATCATGCTTTAACTACCCGACCGCTTTGTGTGTCCCGCTTAGGATGAAATCGAGGAGTCTTAGGTGACCGTTCGTAGGGAGAAGTCCCCTTAGTGTGTTTTCGAGGGGAGAATCATTTTGTCACGCCCCGAGCACGGAAGGTACCCGGAGATGCGCGACGAGTTTATATCAATCATGTCAATCAGAGTAGTAGTGTATTCGACACAAGGACAGAGTGCGTAAATATAAAGATAACCCATTCTATTAATTCCTTTAATAAGAATATGTCTATTACAAACCCTTGCAAATACTAGACTCAATAAAATAAAAATACAACGCTTGACTCAAGAAAAATAGAGAAAAGACAGGACTAATTGACGCTTGAGGAGCTCTAACTCTTTCACTCTTGACTTTCCCGATCAGATTGAATTCCCTCATCGTCGGACTTACCTGAAAAGTAGGGAAACACTGAGTGAGCGAATGCTCAGTAGGAAATTATATCTCAAGAACTAGCAATGGGTTTAAGTAATTACATTTTTCCATGAATGCACTATAGCTATGCATGCTCGCAAAACGATAAGATAGAGAGAGTGGATAACAATAAGATAGCAGGAAGTACTAGTCATGAACTTTCAAGAACTTATATCAAAAGACATCAAGATATTCAAGCAAGTAAACTCATCATGTCATGTTGGAATTTGGCTATTTTGTTTCAAGTCAATCAAGTATACAATTACCCTTTCTCGGGCCACGCAAGTCATGTAATATCAAGTCAAGTACAAGATTTGTGGAATGTTCAATCAAGCTAGTCATGCACTTCGGTATAATACCAATACCGTGATCAATCAACTCCCATGGGCACAAGTACTTTCGGGTGCTCCTCCCAGGACCAGATCGGGCCCTATATGCGCAGGCATTAATCATGTATTTTTAACATCCACTTTTGTATATAGCCAATATGGAATTTCAAGGATAAAGCTTGTAGACACGTAGGATAGACTTTGGTAGAATAGAGTCCAAAATATGACACTTGACATAGATAAGCAATAATAACGGTACAATCACGATTATCGATAAAACTAGGTGGAATTGGTTCCCTAACTTGGGTACTATGACAAGCAAGTATGGACACTCTTTATATAGAATTGAGGTCCACATGAACAGCACATCAATGGCAAGACGTCCTCATTCTTAATATAGAATTGAGGTCCACAAGAACATCATGTTGAATATAGAATTGGGGTTTACAAGAACAGCATCAAATGGCATGATAACCTTATCCCATTAAGAGAATTCTCATGATACACACTTTGCATAACATGAGGGCCAGTATACCATGTTTCTTTAAAGTGACATGGCAATCAAATAATGTAATGGGTTTTTATGGTACAACCAGCTCAGTCGGCCTTGAGGGAATCCAAGGCTCGAGGAGTCTTACGGAGGTCTCTATGACTAACTTGCTAGTCCAAAGGAACGGAATGTCCAATGGAGAGCTTGTATGTCAATGAGAATTGAGGGTAGTGCGATAAAAACATCATGAAACATGGGACTATATTCACGGACTGGAATATAGTGCCGATATATATATATATATATATATATATATATATATATATATATATATATATATATATATAACCCTTCGGTGACAGTAATCAGTGTAAAACAGTAATACAGAAAATAGCGACTTAAGCTAAGTCATTAATTATCCAATTAACGCCTTGCTCAGGGGCGTTTATTCACAATTTGACGACTTATACATTAGTCGTCCCTTCAATATTTCTATTCTGCAGAAAAATCAATATTATGGAATTTTAACAAAAATGTGCCCTGGACAGGGGCGTTACTTGTCAATTAGCGCCCTGGTCGGGGGCGTTAGTTCAATAAGAGACGACCTTGTGCAGGTCGTTAATGCAACAATTTTCCAAATTTCAGATAATAAATTTCAGGAAAACAGGTACATGGTCAGGACCAGAAAAATAGCAGGATTCAATGAGGATGAACATGCATTAGATTAGGTTCATGGTTTCATAGATATAGAATTTTAAACATGGGTAATTATCGATTTATATGAAATTGACGACTCCTAGGTAGGGCGTCAAAATAAGAATTAGCGTCCTAGTGTGGGTCGCTTCTTTAAATTAGCGCCCTTGTCAAGGGCGTTTCTTTTTAAAATTACATGGAAAACATCTGAAACCATAATAAAACTATATGCATGTATGACAGAAGGTATTACTAGCAACTGGAGTTAGTTTGGCTATGTTCTTGAGAAAACCTACCTGATGATCTGTGTGAAGACTCGGTTAAGATTTGTGAAGAGAAAAGGACTCTCTGTTAGCAACAGGGTCTTCTGATTACCGGAGGAAGAAGGAGAAGATGATGAAGAACCACGTTGTTCAATAAAAATTGTCACAGGCTACCTGTAAAGGAAGAAGGAGAAGATATTAATAATCTTCACATACGTAACCTGAAGGCAAGGGAAGAAGAACATCACCTGTTCTTCACGTACGCAGCAGTAGAGCTTCGACCAAATAGATTTTTGGGTTTGATGGACAAGGATTATTTATATGGTTTTTAGAATCCTAAGGGGGTTAGTATTGTATTGGGAGTAATATTTCCCTATTAGAGTTCTTTCTATAATCAATCTCTCTCGTAGTTATCCAGAACTTGCTCTGGATAGTCTCCTAGGTCGAACGAAACTCGAACTGAATTGACGTCTTAAGTGAGGGCGTTGAATTTAAATTGACGCCTTTGCCTATGTCGTTTCTTGTGAAAAATGCGCCCAAGTTGAGGGCGTTACATTTACTTCCTTTTTTTTTTATTTTGGCCGTTTGAGAATTGACGCCTTGTCCAGTGGACGTCCCTTTTTCAATTCACGCCTTAGCCAGAGGCGTTTAATTATTAATTAGTGCCTTGAATCAAGGCGTTATTCACATTTTTGGTTATTTATTTGTTCCTCTTGATTTTTCTTTTACTTACTTAAATCTTTTAGCCTATTTTGACCAATTAAGAATTTATTTATTCTAATTTGATTTATTTTAAAAATCTTTATTTTTTCCAGGGTTGCTACACCCTCCCCCACTTAAAAGAATTTGGTCCCCAAATTCAATCGCATATACATGTGGAGAGTGTAGAGCCTATTACCTTAAAATAATTCTGGGAATCGCTTCCTCATGGATTCCTCGGTCTCCCATGTGGCTTCATGCTCGGAACTCTTATTCCATTGTACCTTTAGCGTGAGAATAACCTTATTCCTTAGGGTACGTACTTCACGATCTAGTATCTTTATGGGCTTCTGTTCATATGTGAGATCCTTCTGGATAACTAAGTCTCCATGTTCAATAATATGTGATGGATCGTGTACATACTTCTTCAACATAGATATGTGGAACACATTATGAACATCGGACAATTGAGGAGGCAATGCGATGCGATAAGCCACTTCGCCAACTCTTTCCAGTATCTCAAAAGGTCCAATGAATCTTGGTGTAAGCTTGCCCTTAACACCAAATCTCCGTATGCCGCGTCCCAGCGATATCTTGAGAAATACATGATCTCCGATTTGGAACTCAAGATCTCTCCTTCTCGTGTCGGCATAAGCCTTTTGCCTAGACTGAACAACTTGCAGTCTTTCTCGAATCAATTGCATTCTTTCAGTGGTAACCCTTACCATGTCTGGACCTAGCAGTTGTTTCTCTCCAACTTCGTCCCAGCATAAGGGTGATCGGCAACTCCTTCCGTATAAAGCTTCGAAAGGTGCCATTTGTATACTTGCCTGGTAGCTATTATTGTATGCAAATTCCACCAACGGCAAGTGATCATGCCAACTTCCATCGAAATCAATGATGCAAGCTCTAACCATATCTTCAACCACCTGATTAATTCTCTCGGTCTGACCATCCGTTTGAGGATGAAAAGCTGTAATAAAGTTAAGCCTTATTCCCAACGAATGTTGTAGTCCCTTCCAAAAATGAGAAGTAAAACGGGGATCTCTGTCAGACACGATTGAAACAGGAATACCATGTAATCTGACTATTTCCTTGATGTATAATGCAGCCAAAACATCAACTGACCATCGGCTCTTTATTGGCAAGAAATTCGCCGATTTAGTCAATCGGTCAATAATAACCCATATTCCATCATGTTCTCCTTTTGATTTAGATAAACCCATAATGAAATCCATACTAATATTCTCCCACTTCCATTTGGGAATATCTAGAGGATGTAGTTTTCCAGCAGGCTTTTGGTGTTCTGCCTTGACCTGTTGGCAAGTGAGATAGCGTGATACATAGTCTGCTATTTCCCTTTTCATGTTGGGCCACCAAAAATTCCTCTTCACATCTTGGTACATTTTGGTTGATCCTGGATGAATCGTGTACCTTGATATATGAGCTTCATCTAAGATCTTCTTCCTTAACTCGGGACAATCCGGTATGCAAGTTCTATTCCTGAACATTAATCTTCCTTCACAAGTTATTTGGAAATCAGATCGTCCTTCCAGTTTGCCTTCGATCTCTACTAATATTGGGTCATTATCTTGAAGCTCTCGTATTTCAGATAATAGGTCTTGATGAATGGTTATATGAGATAATGTGACACATTAAAAGTCTGTGTCCATGCTTATATTGAGTTCAGAGAATTGCTCCAGCAATTTCCATTCTTGAATCATACAATTGGCTAACAGTGCTCTCAGCTTTCGACTAAGGGCATCTGCTACATGGTTACCCTTTCCGAGATGATATTGTATATTGAAGTCGAAGTCCTTGAGATATTATAGCCAACGTCTTTGCCTCATATTTAGTTCCTTTTGTGAAAAGAGATACTTGAGACTCTTGTGATCAGAGTATACAGTAAACTATACTCCACAAAGATAATGTCTCCATATTTTGAGTGCAAATACCACCGCGGCCAATTCTAAGTCATGGACGGGGTAGTTCTCTTCATACTTCTTCAATTGACGAGAAGAATAAGCTATAACCTTTCCTTATTGCATTATAACACATCCAAGGCCAATGCCAGAAGCATCAGTGTATACCTCAAATTTCTCTCCTTCCATTGGTAACGCTAAGACCGGAGCTGTAGTTAGATGATCCTTGAGATTTTGGAAGCTTCTTTCACATTCCTCACTCCATTCATAACGGATCTCCTTGCGAGTTAGCCTAGTAAGCGGCACGACGATCTTAGAAAAATCCTTGATGAATCGCCTGTAATAGCCGGCAAGACCTAAGAAACTTCGGATCTCGCTAGCATTGGTCGGTCTTTCCCAATTCTTCACAGCTTCAACCTTTGATGGATCTACAGATAATCCATCCTTTGATATCACATGTCCGAGGAAAGTTACTTCTTCAAGACAGAACTCACACTTGCTGAGCTTGGCATATAATCGGTTTGTCCTTAATATTTGTAATGCAATCCTCAAATGCTCCTCATGCTCTTCCTTAGTCTTGGAATATATTAATATATCATCAATAAAAACCACTACGAATCGATCTAAATAAGGTCTGAATATACTATTTATTAACTGCATAAAGGCAGCAGGGGCATTTGTTAGTCCAAAAGGCATAACAACAAACTCATAATGGCCATACCTGCTTCTGAATGCGGTCTTATGAATGTCATCATCCTTGATCCTTAGTTGGTGATATCCTGACCTGAGATCAATCTTTGAAAAATACTTGGATCTAGATATTTGATCAAATAACTCAACGATTCTCGGCAGTGGATACTTGTTCTTGATAGTGAGATGATTCAACTATCGATAGTCGATGCATAGTCTCATGGATCCATCCTTCTTCCTTACAAATAGCACAGGCGCTCCCCACGGGGAAGTACTAGGTCTAATGAATCCTTTCTTAAGAAGTTCCATTAATTGCTCCTTTAACTCCTTGAGTTCAGCAGGGGACATTCTATAAGGTGCCTTAGAAACAGGTCTAGCACCAGGGACTAAGTCGATGGTGAAGGCCACTTCTTTTTGTGGGGGTAATCCAGGTAAATCTTCCGGAAACACATCCGAAAATTCTTGTACAACTGGGATATCTTCTATCTTAGTTTCCTTAGCCTCCTTAATCGTGACAAATGCAAGGAAAGATACACATCCTTTCCTTATTAGCTTGCTAGCTCGGAGAGCCGAAATAAGAGGTGACTCGCTCCGACTCTTAGGGCTAGAATAGACTAGTTCTAGAAAGTCCTTGAAAGTAACCTTGCTATTGCGGCAATCGATTGTTGCCTGGTATTTGGATAACCAATCCGCTCCCAGTATGACATCATACTCCTTTAGATCTAAACATATGAGATCGATAGGAAGATTTCTTCCTTTTACCAAGACTTCACAGTTTTGATAATGGTGAGTAATATCGGTTTCGTTTCCGAGAGGAGTAGATAAAATTAGTTTCATCCATTCCGGTTCCATAGGTAGTGGGTTAGCAAACTTCTTGGAAATAAAAGAATGTGATGCACCCGTATCAAATAAGACATGTGCATACTTGGAACAAACTTTCAGTGTACCTTCTACTAGTCCACCTTCTTCTTCTTCGGTCTCCTTAATTGCGTGAAGACGAGTGTTCTTGGTTACCGGGCGCTTTCCGTCGCCGGTTTGATCATTAAGTAATAGGCAATCGAGAATCCGATGCTCACGGCTCCCGCAACGGAAACATGCTCCAAGTTTCCTCCAGCACTCTTCGGCTTTATGACCAGCCTTGTCACAATGCTTGCATATTATATTCGAAGGTGTAGTAGTGGTGATGGAGAAGGGCTTGGTCTTCTTAAACTTCTGGTCTTGAGAAGAAGTACCTCCAGTGCTAGGCCTCTTCTTGAAGTTGGGTTTAAAGGAACCCGAACTTGTAACTTGTTCCTTCTTATCCTTCCCACGGATTCTATCTGATAGCTCCGTGGCATCTTCTAACAATTGAGCTCGGCGTACTATCTCTGAGTAGACCTGAATATCCATTGGCGCCAGCTGGGTAATATATTGGGGCCTGAGCCCATTAAGGAACCTCCTAGCTTTCATCTTCTCGGTGCTAACTAAGTGCTTAGCATACCGAGACAATCTAGAGAATTGTGCTAACTAAGTAGGGAAACACTGAGTGAGCGAACGCTCAGTAGGAAATTATATCTCAAGAACTAGCAATGGGTTTAAGTAATTACATTTTTCCATGAATGCACTATAGCTATGCATGCTCGCAAAACGACAAGATAGAGAGAGTGGATAACAATAAGATAGCAGGAAGTACTAGTCATGAACTTTCAAAAACTTATATCAAAAGACATCAAGATATTCAAGCAAGTAAACTCATCATGTCATGTTGGAATTTGGCTATTTTGTTTCAAGTCAAGCAAGTATACAATTACCCTTTCTCGGGCCACGCAAGTCATGTAATATCAAGTCAAGTACAAGATTTGTGAAATGTTCAATCAAGCTAGTCATGCACTTCGGTATAATGCCAATACCGTGATCAATCAACTCCCATGGACACAAGTACTTTCGGGTGCTCCTCCCAAGACCAGATCGGGCCCTATATGCGCAGGCATTAATCATGTATTTTTAACATCCACTTTTATATATAGCCAATATGGAATTTCAAGGATAAAGCTTGTAGACACGTAGGATAGACTTTGGTAGAATAGAGTCCAAAATATGACACTTGACATAGATAGGCGATAATAATAGTACAATCACGATTATCGATAAAACTAGGTGGAATTGGTTCCCTAACTTGGGTACCATGACAAGCAAGTATGGACACTCTTTATATAGAATTGAGGTCCACATGAACAGCACATCAATGGCAAGATGTCCTCATTCTTAATATAGAATTGAGGTCCACAAGAACTTCATGTTGAATATAGAATTGGGGTTTACAAGAATAGCATCAAATGGCATGATAACCTTATCCCATTAAGAGAATTCTCATGATACACACTTTGCATAACATGAGGGCCGGTATACCATGTTTCTTTAGAGTGACATGGCAATCAAATAATGTAATGGGTTTTTATGGTACAACCAGCTCAGTCGGCCTTGAGGGAATCCAAGGCTCGAGGAGTCTTACGGAGGTCTCTATGACTAACTTGCTAGTCCAAAGGAACGGAATGTCCAATGGAGAGCTTGTATGTCAATGAGAATTGAGGGTAGTGCGATAAAAACATCATGAAACATGGGACTATATTCACGGACTGGAATATAGTGCCGATATATATATATAGGGGCGTAATACAGAAAATAAGTGTAAAACAGTAATCAGTGTAAAACAGTAATACAGAAAATAGCGACTTAAGCTAAGTCATTAATTATCCAATTAACGCCTTACTCAGGGGCGTTTATTCACAATTTGACGACTTATACATTAGTCGTCCCTTCAATATTTCTATTCTGCAGAAAAATCAATATTATGGAATTTTAACAAAAATGCGCCCTGGACAGGGGCGTTACTTGTCAATTAGCGCCCTGGTCGGGGGCGTCAGTTCAATAAGAAACGACCTTGTGCAGGTCGTTAATGCAACAATTTTCCAAATTTCAGATAATAAATTTCAGGAAAACAGGTACATGGTCAGGACCAGAAAAATAGCAGGATTCAATGAGGATGAACATGCATTAGATTAGGTTCATGGTTTCATAGATATAGAATTTTAAACATGGGTAATTATCGATTTATATAAAATTGACGACTCCTAGGTAGTGCGTCAAAACAAGAATTAGCGTCCTAGTGTGGGTCGCTTCTTTAAATTAGCGCCCTTGTCAAGGGCGTTTCTTTTTAAAATTACATGGAAAACATCTGAAACCATAATAAAACTATATGCATGTATGACAGAAGGTATTACTAGCAACTGGAGTTAGTTTGGCTACGTTCTTGAGAAAACCTATCTGATGATCTGTGTGAAGACTCGGTTAAGATTTGTGAAGAGAAAAGGACTCTCTGTTAGCAACAGGGTCTTCTGATTACCGGAGGAAGAAGGAGAAGATGATGAAGAACTCTCTGTTAGCAACAGGCTCCATTGCCGGCTGATGGACCAAATGGTCAAATCACTGGCATCGGTCACACTATTGTACGTAGGTCGAGCAGTCGCGTTGTAGAGTGGGCCACTAGTAACCCTGCCGGACCAAGATCCTGGCGAGTGACCTTCCTCCTAGATGTGCTCCGCACAGGCCTTCGTGAACCTCTTGAATCGCTCAGCTGGCTTCGTCAGTATTGATGCACTTCAGGAGGGGACCGGAGAAGGATCTGCGGTATAAAGTGCCGTCAAGAATGATGAAGCGCCGAGCTTGGTATTTCAATCTCTGGGCTTCTCGAGGGTCGGGAGGCTCCTGAGCGTCTTGGATCCACGACAGGTAGGGGGCCCGCGAGTCCATTGGAGGGGCCGAGTCAACAATCATGAGCTCAGAATCAATGCTCGGTCTCTCTAGCTCTTCGAGAAGGACCGATCGGGTACCCTCGGGGTCAAGAGAGGAGGCCAGCCGAGAGAGGGCATCCGCTCGGGACATTTCCTCCCGAGCTATTTGGACTACCTCAAAACTCTCGAACTGTTGCGCCACTTGACGAGGCGTCCCGAGGCTTCTGGGTGAGCGAGGATCTTCTTCAGTGGTTCTCCGGTCAACACGATGATGGAGTACCCTTGGAAGTAGGGTCGAAGGCGCTTGGCCAAGGTAACCAATGCTAGCACGAGTCTCTTAGTTGTGGGGTACCTTCTTTCAGCATCGTTGAGCACCTTGTTGGTGTAGTAGACCGGTCTTTCGACTCCCGAGTCATTTCTGACCAGGACCGAGCTAACTGTGGATGGAGTTGCCGAGAGGTAGAGATGTAGGGATTCACCTGGAACGGGCTTGGACAACACCGGGGGCGAAGCCAGGAACTCCTTAAGCTCAGCAAACGCCTTTTGGCATTCCTCGTCCCATGCGAACGTAGCATATGCCATTTTGGGCCCCCTCAACAGTTTGAAGAAGGGTAGGCAACGTTCGGCCACCCGGGACAGGAACTGGTTGAGCGTAATAATGCGCCCGATAAGGCATTGGACGTCTTTGGTGCAGGTGGGGGGCCGCATGTCCAGGATGGCCTGGACCTTGTCGGGGTTGGCCTCGATCCCACGCTGGGTGACTAAGAAGCCCAGGAATTTCCCGGACCTTACTCCGAAGGCACACTTGGTGGGGTTGAGCTTCATATTGTATCTCAGGAGAGTGTCAAAGGTCTCTGCTAGGTCGGCAAAGTGGTCCTCGGCCTTGGGGGTCTTGATGAGCATGTCGTCAATATAGGCCTCGACGTTCCGGCCGAGCTGTCCCTCGAACATATGGTTGACCAACCTCTGGTACGTGGCTCCGGCGTTCTTCAACCCGAAGGGCATCCGGGTGTAGCAGTGCACGTTGAAGTTGGTGATGAAGGCGGTCTTCTCGATATCTCTTGGATCCATTCTGATTTGGTGGTAGCCTAAATAGGCGTCCAGGAAGCTAAGTAACTCGTTGCCCGAGGTTGAATCAACCAGTTGGTCGATGCTCGGCAACGGATAGCAGTCTTTTGGTGTGGCTTTGTTCAAGTCGGTGAAGTCCACGCACATTCACCACTTTTTCGAAGCTTTTGGCACCAGGATGACGTTAGCCAGCCACGTTGGGTACATGACCGATCTAAAAAGACCAGTCTTTTGCCCCTTGGTGACTTGTTCCTTGATGACCATCTGCTTCTCTAGCGCGTGCTTCCTTCTGCGTTGCTGTACGGGCTTCACAGTCGGGTCAAGGTTGAGTTTATGCACTACTGTCTCTCCCGGTATCCTAGGGAGTTGATCATCAGACCATGCAAAGACTCGGATGTACCCGAAAAGAAATTCTTTGTATTGCTATTGAACCTCGGATGGTAGGTCGGCTCCAATCCTTGCTCCTAGGGTCGGGTCATCGTTTAGGAAAATCGTTAACAACTCGCCACCAGGCTCGGATGTTAGGGGTCTTTCCTCGACTTCCCGGGGGCCTTGTTCTTCCCGTCTGACCTTGTGGCTTTAACCGAGATATAATATCACCTTCTGGCCATCGCCTGGTTGCCCCGGACTACCCCCGCTCCATGTTTAGTGGGGAACTTGATCTTTTGGTGATAGGTAGAGGGCACCGCTTTCGTTCAGCTGAGGATCCCTCGGCCGAAGATTGTGTTGTATGCTATCATACCCTTGATCACTATGAAGTCCACAATAACTGTAACGGTTTTGGGTGGGGTGCCGAGAGTAACTGGCAAGCTTAGGGCTCCCTCAGGATAAGTGGCCTGGCCATTGAACCCGCAAAGGGGGGTTTGGACCGGGCGGAGTTTAGACGGATTCTCCCCCATCTTAAGAAAACACTCACAAGACAATACATCAGGGGCGCTTCCATTGTCAACTAGAATCCTATCTACGTTACAATGGTTTATCGTAGCCGATATAACTAGGGCATCGTCATGCGGGGTGGTCAGCCCTTCCAGGTCTTGGTCGGAGAAGACTATGACCTGGGTCTCACTTGGCGGGGCCTTGGGAGGCTCGATGGCTTGACTCGCCCGCTCAGCATGACGCTTCCTTCCTCGGCCACTGTCTCCTCCTGATGTAGCTCCTCCAACGATAACATTGATGTGGACCCCGCGAGGGGCGTTGTCAATCTCCTCCGGGGCGCCTCGGTCTTCCTTATGCCCGGCCATGAACCGGGAGAGGTGTCCCTGGCAGACGAGGCGCTAGATCTCATCCTGGAGCTGGTGGCAATCGCCGGTATGATGCCCGTGATCACTGTGAAACAGGCAGTGCTTACTGCGATTGCGGCTCTTCGACCTCATTGGCTCGGGTTGGCGGAGGAGGCCTGAGCCTTTGATGTCTTCATAGATCTCGTACACCAGAGCGGTTAAGGAAGTGTACCGCTCGTACTTCCTGGACGGTTCTTTGTGCTCCCCGTCTTGGTTCTACCTTTTTCCTTGGCACGAGCTTGACTCGGGTGCTCGCTTCTTATCCCCCTCCCGACCCGAGCCAGTTGCACCTCGGCATGCGCTAAGAACTTCTTCACACTCAGCATGGTGTAAAGCCAGAGTCACTAGCTCGGCAAGGGTCGAGGGAGGGTGGAGGACAAGTTCACGGCGGAGGTTCTCATCTCGGGTGCCTCCGGTCAGCGCGGTTATGGCCGAGGCTACATCCAAGTGGGGGATTCTCAGGGCTTCCGACTTGAATCGGTTGATATAAGCCCTGAGTTTCTCCCCCTGCGCCTGTTTTAGAGCCAATAGCCCCGCTACCGACCTTGGGGCACTGCTGCCGGTGAAACTCTCCTTGAACACTCGCCCAAATTACTTGAAGTCTTGGATGGATCAGAGGGCAAGGGCCCGGAACCATGCTTGGGCACCTTGGACCAGGGTGGTCACAAAGGCTCGACATTGATGGCGTCGGACGTCCTGTGAAGGATCATTAGGGCGTCGAAGCTGTCGAAGTGGTCGGCCGGGTCGCCCTGGCCATCGTAAGGCTTGATGGTCGAAATGGAGATTCTAAGAGATACCTCTGCCTTCAAGATATAGTCGGAAAATGGGGATTTCTCCTCGTTCTCTGCTGGGGAGGTCTTCTGCAAGGCCCGTAAGGCGCGCTCCTGCTCTGCGAAGCACCTCTTGAACTCTCGCAGTCGGAGGGATAACCCCGGCTGTCGCTACGCCGTGGGGCTAGGGGGGATGTCCTGGCGTTCCCTGGGGACTTCGGTCTCTGGGTGAGGACGGCATGCCCCAGGTCTTCCCCTTTTCGGCGTAGAGGAGGCCTCTTGCTTCGGAGGAGGGGCTTGTGAAGGTCCTCCTGACCTGTTGCGAATAAGTTGCCATCCTCGGAGGGTGAAATGACCTCTGATAGTGTGTTGGGATGCGTCTCCGTGGGGAGGGCTTTCCGGAGGGGCACGTGACCTTCCTTCCCTGGCCGCCTGGGTCCTCATGAGTTCCACGAGGACGTCCAATTTTGCGTTGAGGGCTTGGAAAGCGTCAGCGCCCCCGTTGGATAGTTGCTCTACTGCCGCGGGCGGAGGCGGTTTGTCGACTGGGGTGCTGGCGTTGGAGGGGGGGGCTTGTGTGGCCTGAGAAGGGCCTTCTCCCTCCACAACCATGGCCTTCCCCCTATCGCCAGTGGATCTCCTCCCTGTACTTCTTCGCACCATGCTGGCTCTTTGATCGTTTCCCACAGATGGCGCCAGATGAAGAGGGGTGATCTCGCGCTGATCCTGAGCTGGAGAAGATGATCACCGAACAGTGAACTGCAAGGAAGGGAAATGGATCAGGGGGGCCCAGGGGATGATTCCCTGGGGAAAACCCTCTGATGCCTAAGTCAGCAGAGCAATGGTGGAAGCTATGAAGGGAGGAAGAAGGAGATGCATGAGATCCCTCTCCACCAAGGTGGTGAAGTGGTTCTTGCTCAGGGAGCGTAGGCGTGTGTTGGTCTTACCTTTCACTGGAGGGAGTCCCCGGCTTAAATAGTGTGCCAGCCTTATGAGTCCCGTAAGCTGAGGAGTTTCAGGCGGGGGTTACGTCCTCGACGTGGGCTCTTTACGTCCTCATCGTGGGCTCTTTATAGCCTTGAGGATTCGTCGGTTCTCTTATCCTCGTAACTCCTGCTCAGAAAGGGCTCTCAACGGCAGCGTGGATAAGCAATCCGTCGGTCGACCCAAGCTTGAAGAGTGCCAGCCCTATCCCGGGCGATAGGCATAGCTCGGGTGAGAGTCGGTCGGAGTGGGCGCGGGGTGCTAGCCCTTATCCCAGCGAGGGAAATAGATCGGGCATGGGTCTTACTCTGACCGGACCGACGCTCGGCTTTCTGAGCCTAATGGCCGCCTAGGAAATGCTTGAATCTGAGGGAACTTATTGGACTTTTATGCTAAGTGGGCCCGACAGGGCGGTCACTTAGATGAGCTGAGCCTCGTTTGATCTTGCTGGACCTAGTTCGGCCTGCTCTTAAACGGGCTACAGAAATCCCCCTCTCCACATGTGATTCAATTTCAAGAATGTAAGACATGAGGCATAACTAAGAGATTTATGCATACACAACTAGAAGTACTACATAAACCATGAATCGAAACAAAATTCATAGAATACATACATGACAAAAATGTCCATGTGAAAAGTGATGCAATGAATAATGAGCTTCAAAATATATGGATTTTTAGATTTTCTAAAGAACACTAGAAGGTAATCTCCTCTCTACACTTTCACTTTAGATTCTCGACTTTCGACAGCTTCACACAACCCCAATTTTGTTTCTTTTAAGAGACTTCACCGTTCGGCTCGAGTTTGCTCATATGTCTCAATGGGGATTCTCGGTTACTTGGATTCGTCACACATGTGGATTTTTATTTTACCTTTCGATACGAGTTTCCTCATTTGTTTCAGTGGAGATTCCCGACTACTCGGTTCCACATACCACTTATTAATTTTGTGGGGTAGGCAACTTTTTCCTCACAGTTACTCTTTAATGTCCATGTAGAGATTCAAGTTTCCTTTAAAGTGTTGGAAGAAATTTCTTAAATCCTTATCAAGTAAAGTCATTAAATTCATTGTGTGCAAGAGTGTGGGGGTAATTTTTTATTTTGCATATATAAAATGAATTCGACAAGACACGGCTATGACTCCTCCTAAATGTATGTACGGTTGGAGTCAAACCTCCCCCTTAATATATGACATGTATCACATATGAATAAAATCACTGCATTGTTGCTTAGGAAGGAGGTAAGGCCTTAGAAAGATCAAGAAATAGTTTCATAGGGTAAATACTGACAAGCATGCAAGGATTCATGAAATATTCATGCAAGCATTCATGAGTCAAGATATGTGATCATCATGAAATATATGCATATGCTCTATATGCATGAATATGCAATATACATCTTTTTGTCATTTTATATGCATAGTATGTGAATGATATGCAAAGATGCCAATGTATTCTTTTTATGCAAGTTTTCAGTTTTTGTGCATTCTTGAATATTCAAGCAAGTATGAAATTATTAAATGCATGAGATGGATTTTCAATGAAAATTGCACTGAACCACGAGCATTTTATTTCAGATTTCATCATGGAAAGCCGTTTTCCTTATAACTCAAAAGTTCAACAATGATCATTCAGAAACAACATTGCATGAGACATATGCTTCAGTTTGAACATGTTATGCCCTACATGTGTGAATATGTAAATTGCATTTTGATGCACATAATCAAGTGTCCAACAGATTTCACACATAATTTGGCAATGTGCAAGACAAGTGTTTGAGCATCTATTAACAAGAGGAGATTTTTTAAACATGTCAAACTACTTATCAATTCTACAAAGTAATCACACATGGTCAATGAGCCTTAAACTGAGCCATGGTCAACATTAAATATCAATTGTTACATTTGATCAAGCAAGTCCATAATTCAGAAAATTTTGCCTTTTGAAACAAGAAGGATTTCATATTGAATTTGAAAGCTATACAAATCAAAGGTAAATTGATTTCATTCAAAACACATGATTCCTCATAAGCCAAACAATTCAATTTCTGAATTTTGGTACAAGGCGGAGAACATTGATCCTAAGATCACCTCACACATAGTGATAACTTCCTGACAGACTTGATCTATCATTTCACAAATCACCATTTGATATACCAAATATTCATCCATTGAAAGCTTGTATGACTTGTGAGGAAATGCAATTCAAACATGATATGAAAACCATAACAGAATAACATATCAAACATCAAAATCATCAAGTTTAACAACGAAAAGGTAAAGTCGGGGTTTTACCAAGTGAGTGTGCCTTGTTCCTTTTTATTGGAACCCCTTTCATTCTTTATTTACCTCAAGGCACACTAGCATCAAAGCCAATTTATTCAACGAATTTAGGCACCCAAGTCTTTTGGGACCCTTGACGTTAGTAGCATTGCCACCAAACACATTCTTCTTTTTCGTTGCCACACTATCATCATTCTTCAGGATCCTGTAATCCTCAATGACATGTCCATGGTTTCCACAATAAAAGCATTGAGGAGTGACAACTTTGGCAAAAGATTTTCTTTTAACATGATCAAGAGAGTTTTCAAAAATATTCCTTCTTCTATTTCCAAAATTTCTAGGTCTAACAAAATCAAACCTAGCATTCATTCTAGAAACATGGAAATTCTCAGTTTTCGAAAACTAACATTGAAGTCCCGCGATCAATGACACCCAAGAGGGGGGTGAATTAGGTGTTTATAAAATTTAAAGAAACTTTTGTCCTTTTATAAAATATGTGATAAACACTAATTAGTAATTTAAAAACTGTTTAACTAATTCTCTCAATCTCTCCATTCCCACACGACCATATAACGAATACAATTAAACCACACAAATAACACACAATGCACAGCGGTTTTTAAGGTGGTTCGGATGCAATGACGACAATCCTACATCCACCCCTCACCAAACCCGGTGAGGCTTCACTTGGGGATAAATCCCCAAACTGAGACGACGCTCCAAACACACACAGGACGACACCCGCACACACACACGGAGACGATGTCTCCTACACGATCCGACAACCGGATCACCAACACAAATACACGCTGCCACAAGTGCATCAATCTACCCACACGAGACAGAACGGATCTAAATAGATCCACACACACACAATCGTAGATCTAGGAAGACCTACGCACACACGAATGGAACATGACGACCACAGACAAGACCATGGATCCAAAATGATCACATACACACAAGTTCTTACAGTTTATGAAGACCACAAGTATAACACCCAAAACATTAAAACAATGAGGCTCAGTTTAGAAAACTCCTGATTAAGACTCCCCCTGAGTGTATGCTACAGATTTTGCATTGATTCCTTCTTTGCTTGAAAGGCTTGAGACTCAGCTTGGATGGATATAGGTTTTCTTGCACAGAGTACTATTCACGGCTATAGTACCCTTCCTTCTTCCTTGGACAAATCCTTGTATCTCCTTGATGCTTGTGAGCTTGTTCTCTTCCTTTGAGATTGCTGACTTCAAACGGAGCTAGAGTACCTTCAGATGATGCTTCAATGGCTCCTTCTTCCTTGTAGCATCCTTCTTCTTCTTCCCTTGATAGGCTCCTTGGTTGATAGGCTCTTCTCCGATTTCTCTTGGTTGATAGGCACACCTTGATCTCTTCTGATTGGATGTTTATTTCTTTAACTCATGTAAGATGATTGCTTCAGAAGAACCTTGAAACTTCAACTGTTGGATGGAGATTTGATTCACGGACTACTGTTCATGCTATAGTAACACTCTTCTTCTTCCTTGAGCCACCTTGATCCCTCTTTTGTTCTCTTAGAGTCTCTTAGGGTTCATGACCTCGAAGAGAGGTTTTATAACCCTTGGAAGGTTAGGAGACAAGCCCCAGACCCAGATCCACAATTTATGGGGTGATTGGGAGCATTGGGATTAAAGAAATGGGTGAGAGGATCTCTCCACAGATTGAAAACAAAAAGTCAAAGTTGGAGGCTTCGGGGTTGGCGGTCGACCGGAGGTAGGCTGGCGGTCGACCGTCCTGTAAAAACACTGTAGGCAAAACGTTGCTGTAATTTTCGGTCGACCGAGATCAGGCCGGCGGTCGACCGCTCTGAGAAAAATTGTAGTTTTATGAATTCTGGTAATTTCGGTCGACCGCCAGCTACAGGTCGGTCGACCGCCAGCTACAGTAAATTCCAGACTACTACATTGTAGCCCCAAACTCCATTGCAACCCTTCCAAACTCTGTGGCATCAAACTCCTTTGATCTTGGAGGGATTATACAAAGAATTTAACCTACAAAACCATAATAAAAATGAGTAGAACTTTAGCTTAATAATCAATATGATAAATGTATGAAATGCATACATGAAAGCCCATGTTCAAGGTGCATACAAACACTTGAACCATAAAAGCTTTAAGCTAAAGGTCAAGAATTATTTCTATGCAAGTGAGCAAAGTATGAGAACAATTTAGCCATGCACATATACAAGTGAACACTTGGAAAACATGATTGACTAAAGGTCAAGATCAATAGATATACATTTGTCCAATATGAATGCATCATGTAACCAAGCTCCATGAAGAGAATGCATAGGAAGCATTCAAAGCACATGTTCAACTCAATCATATTCAACCAGTCGACAGGAACAATCAACCATTTAGTTTGGTTATCATCATTCACTTAATAACACATGAAGTGTAGTTAGCATCAAAACCATAGCATTATACACTAAGTTTAGTTATCATCAAAACCATAGCTGAATAATATCCCCATTTTTGATGATGACAAACTTAGTGATGATGACAAACTAAATAAAGATACAACATGTTCTTCTCCCCCTAACACAGGTAATCATGAATCTTTTTCTCCTGACAAAGACAATCATGAATCTCCCCCTAACACAGGTAATCATGAATCTTTTTCTCCTGACAAAGATAATCATGAATCATCACAAAGGCAATCATGAATCATCTTTTTCTCCCCCATTGACATTATCAAAAAGCGAGATAAGGCAAAACTTTCTCCCTTATCAACATAACTGAACAGGAGGATGAATGCCAATCTATCTCCCACATTAACACTATCAAGATGAAGGGAAGAAACCATTGAGTTCCAAATAGCAGCATGGTGAATGAGCAAGGGATAATGACCCACGTTTGAAATTCTGATGAAGCATGAGCAAATTATAAACAAGTGAGTTCATATAATGTCTGGGAGGCACCAAAACATATTTTTATGGATTTTCATGTTTACAGATTTTTATTTATTTTGTGATACCAATGGTTGGCATGAGAGGATACCAATTGTTGATCGCTTCTCCCCTTGGTCAATCAAAATCCAAAGCTTATTTAGCAAGTGTGCAGCATGTGAAGTCCATTCAATTTTTGGGTTATCATTATTTTCATATTTTTAATTTTTGATTTGTGGTTTGAAATGCCTGAGATGCAACATATGCATGTGATGACATGTGAGATGCATAAACAAACAAACAGACAAATACGTATATATACATGCAACATAGCTCCCCCGTACTTATTTAAGAGGGAATGTGTATAAGAAGGGTGCATGAGGGTCTTAGCAATTGAAATGTTCACTTATAACACATGGGAGATTGTGTAATCATATAGGAGATTCATGCAATTGCTAATGCAGTCAACCAATTTTTAGAATACATAATGAATCAAATTTTCAAAGTGTAAGTGAGTAACATGAAAAATGATAGTTGCAATATGGATATTCATATTTTTAGATTAACACAGGGAGACATTTTATAGACTGCACTTCAAATTTGAGAACAGTGTATTAGAGGCTACGCTCTACCACAATGAGTTTTAACCATCATTTTTCAACTCAACCATTATCATAGAAAGTCAAAATTTTTCAAGAGTGATCAGGTTCAAATAATTCCTTTTTACGCGAGTAGACGCATGGAGCTCATGCCGGAATCCCCGGTTACTCAGAATACTGAACCATTTCACCTCATTTTGAACAGAGGTACTTTAGTCAACACTTTTCAAAAATGAACCACATCACGTCTCAAGTGACATGTGTCCAATTTACTCAGTGAGACTTAGCATTGCTCTGCCTTTCATTTTCATTCGAGATTTTTCAAAAAGGATAGGTAGGCAGCTTTTTCCTCAACTGTCTCTTCAACATACATGCAGCAAGTTTAACATCTCAAAAGTGTTGAAAAAAAATTCATGTATCCTTATCTTTAACACTCACTTTCACATTTTGTGCATGAAGTGTGCGAATTTGATTCAGCATATATACCGAAAATATCATGAATATATAACAGTGCAACTCCCCCTAAATAGATGCACTTATGAAATATGAACTCCCCCAGAGTGTATGACATGAAACACTCCAATAATGACTCAAATGCAGCATTATTTATCAAGAAGACATAATGCCATAGAAATGCCAAGGGATGGGGGTGAATAGCATATAATATCAAGCAAGCATGCAGAGGGAGTGTATGCAACATGCAATGTAAATATGCAACTGATACCAATCAAATGGATACCAATTGAATGAACTGAATGCAGTAAAGGCATGAGTTCTATTGCAATGCAACATTTGATCATATGATAGTGAAATGCAATATGCCAAGATAAAATGCAATGTGGTGCAACACTTCTGATGCCATATGAATAAACTAACTTCAGCTAATGCATGAATTCTAATGCAATGCAAAATTTAACATGGGTGTAAAATGTGAGTTTTTAGTTTTTCATTTGAGTGAATTAAATGCACCTAATGCATTGGATTCTAATGTATGCAACCTATAACTGTATGAGAATGGAAGGCATGATGCAAAAGCAAGATGAGAACTTTGATTTTCAAGCCAGTGTGACAAGTTCCATGAAATCATCCACATTCTGTTAATGAATCAACAAACATTTTTCATTCACTAGTTTTGAAATGAGAAATCATCCAAAAGCCAAATGTATGAATCAATTAATCAAAAAAATATTTTCAATTTAAATAACTCAGCTCAAAGATTCATTCATAACTCAACCAATCACAAGCCAGTCAAGATTTTCAAAATCTGGTACGAGGCGGAGATTTTAGTCCGAAGACCCAACTCAACGCATAGGGACTGCTTCAAAGTGGACATAATCCACTCTTCCACAAATGCCATTTGATATACCAGATATGTAATTTAAAACAAATGTGATAATACAATTTAAATTGGGAAATATTCAATATGCAATCACTTCACACACAACTCTCAGGATTTTAAATTTGATTCAACCAATTTTGACAAGTCCATCACAGCAGGCTACTAGATGACATATCAAGTTTGTAGAGTCAATACCTGTCATCTAAAGGTGTCACCAAGTGACAAAGGGTCATTGCATGATTGTGTATTTCCATAGAAAGAGGGGTTGAATTACCTTAGTTTCGGAGACAATGTTGGAAGCCTTCAATCACTAAAATCACCAACCTCATGAAGGTTGATATTTCATATTTTGCTTTCTTACCTTTGCCTTGAGAATCTATTTTCTTCCAAGCCTTCCACCATGTCTTGGGTACTTGCTTCAACACGTATAAGACCTTCACTACCTTATACTTGGGTCGATCCTGGAAGTTGTTCTACACAGAGTATCCCATCTTCTTGTAGCAGCTTGAGAGGGTTCTCATCATTTTCATCCTTACAAGGTATTATTCCAGTTGGTTCAAGCTTGATCATGATAGTCCCATCATCATTTGGATTTTGGGAGTACAATCTGCATCCAAAGATAAAAGGACTTGATTCGTCAATTTCGATTCAAATTTATTAACAATGACATGACACATTCTTCTAACAACCAATCATCCCCTAGGAAGGTCTAGACATGATGCATGACTCAGCGTGAACCTAGACACTAGATTAATATGATGAATGTGGTTGCTCCCCCTTAATATGTATGCATGAATGCAAGATATTCTGAGAAGTTCTAATGCTATATGCAGTCATGGATGTGATGAATGCAAGAGACTTACAATACACTATGGCAAGGGTTGACAAAGGTGAATTTTGGCATGATAGGATGTGAATACATATGGCAACCTCAATATGTGTGGTGGAAGAATTGAAGATATACAAATAACTCTTAACAATATACCATATTACACTCGACATGCACAAAGATATGTAATTGACAACTGATGAAATGCATGTTCAGACATATGCATGATTTCATTACTATAAGACTCAAAATGAATCAAAACCTTACACAGTCACCGGAGAGAATAAAAGGGATATCACCTAATTTTTCAAGTTTAGTTTTTGATTTTTCTTTCAACCTGATTCATGCCACTTAGCCCGTGTGCCTTACCTTCTTGATGAAAATAGATTTTATGCTTTACATTTCCAAGGCACACCTGCAAAATAGAATTCTCAATTGGCAATCTTAGGTACCCAAATCTTTTTGGGTCCTTGTGGGTTACGAGCAACATTGGCATGCAACTTCCAATTTGTAACAACATTCAAGTCTTTATTTCTCATGAGAAAATAATCATGCTTAACATTCCCAGATTTGCCAAAATGATGGTAGAGGGCACGTGGCATCATATTCCTTCTTTTCATTGGTTCTGCCAGTTCATGTAAGTGATCATGATGTGTTGAATGAGAGTTCTTTCTCTTCGACAATAACCAGCAATGTGAAGTTGTGTGTCATATTTTACCACAATGATTGCAATGCATGGAGGGTTTTGTAGTGAATGATTTCTTTACATTTTTCAAACCAGCTTGATTTCTACATGCTCTCAAGTCATCATTTTTCATAACGAAGTAATTGTGCATGGCATGTCCATGTCTTCCACAGTAAAAGAATGAGAGTTTTTTCATTAGTGGATGTGTATGTGAGACAGAGATATGCTTAACATGCATAGTGATGCTAGCAACATTTTTGGATTTTTGATACATGTTGATTTTCTGATTTTTATTTTCTTTTTGAATCGTTTGGTCATTCACACTGTTTTTCTGATTTGATTGGGTTCTTGATACAATGGGTTGCTGGGAGTGAGATGTGGAGGTGCTGGGTGCACAATTGTCATGAACAAATGAAGTATATGTTTTACTTTCAAATATCTTTTTATTCACAGGATTAAACCCCAGCCCCTCTCTTTGAAAGTTTTCTTTCATTCCTAGCAATTTGTCCATGTTATTTTGACCATCCACAAATCTAGATAATGAAGCATTCAAGTCAGAGATTTCTTTTTCAAGTGATGAAATGTGCAATTCATAGGAAACAATCACATTTTCACAAGAATTGATTTTTTCATTCAAATGTGTATTGATGGTTTTGTGGTTTTCCACTTCTTGTTCCAACACATGCACATTTTCACATTCATTAACAAGCAAACTTTCCCCTTTTCAAAAATAAACAATCTTTCAGAAATGGTATTATTCAACTGTTTCAATCCTTCATTTTCTTTTCTCATACATGAAATGACTTCTTCGTGATTTTTGATGTCAGTCATAAGAGATTCATTTTTCGTTTTGAATTCCAAGCATTTATTACATGAAGAATTTTCTTTTTGAAAATTTTCAAGGTTTTTCACATTGCTTTCAAGTAAGGAGTTCTGAATTAACAAAACACTAATGTCCTTTTCAAGTTCCGAGCATTTATCACAAGAAGCATTCTCAAGAAAAGCATGTTCAGATTTCTTTTTTAATTTTTTATTTTCAGACTTAACTTTCTTGTACTTTTCAGCAAGCTCATCATATGCATTCAACAAATCTTCATAGCTAAATTCATCTTCATTATCAGAATCAGAATTTACCTTTGAGCTTGATCCACTTGGTAAGATTGATCTACTTGGCTGATCACTCCTTTGTTCACTCATCCTTGCCACAAGACATTGGTCTCCATCCTCTTCCCGGATTTTGGTTAGGCCATCCAAGATATCCTTCGCGGATCTGCAATGGGAGACAAAAGGGAAATAATTAGAATCAACTGTAGCAGTGAGCAACTTTAAAACCAAACAATTTTGATCATGTTTAAACTTTTGATTTTCAGTCCAGACATTTTTGTCCTTAGGCAACTCATAAGGGCCATATGAAACAAGCTTCCATAGCTTAGGGTCATATGAGTTGACAAGACTGCACATCCTTCCTAACCACAAATTGAAATTGCAACCATCAAACACGGGTGGAGAGTTCAAGGTATACATCATGGTAGTCATTGATCCGGATCACTCTAGATCGTTAGATCTATGAAATTAGAGCCTTAGCTCTGATACCAATTGAAGTCCTGCGATCAATGACACCCAAGAGGGGGGTGAATTGGGTGTTTATAAAATTTAAAGAAACTTTTGTCCTTTTATAAAATATGTGATAAACACTAATTAGCAATTTGAAAATTGTTTAACTAATTCTCTCAATCTCTCCGTTCCCACACGACCATATAACGAATACAATTAAACCACACAAATAACACACAATGCACAACGGTTTTTAAGGTGGTTCGGATGCAATGACGATAATCCTACATCCACCCCTCACCAAACCCGGTGAGGCTTCACTTGGGGATAAATCCCCAAATGGAGACGACACTCCAAACACACACGGGACGATGCCCGCACACACACACGGAGACGATGTCTCCAACACGATCCGACAACCGGATCACCAACACAAATACACGCTGCCACAAGTGCAGCAATCTACACACACGAGATAGAACAGATCTAAATAGATCCACACACACACAATCGCAGATCTAGGAAGACCTACGCACACACGAATGGAACACGACGACCACACACAAGACCACGGATCCAAAATGATTCACATACACACAAGTTCTTACAGTTTATGATGACCACAAGTATAACACCCAAAACATTAAAACAATGAGGCTCAGTGTCACGCCCCGAGCCCTTATTACAGAGGAAGACTCGCTCGAGGAACGCGAATAGCCGGCATGGTAAGCCTCTTGCAAGCAAGAACGATCAGAGCGCAAGGCAATCACACATAAGAATACAATCGCACAATATTTACTCAACTTCAACTTTCATTAACAATCAAATCCAATATTCGAATACAACCACTAATTCAACTTCTATCATACTAAACTCAAGAAATAAGAAATTACATAGACTCGATCTAAACAATGTAAACTTCCTAAGTCTTCGCTCATTCTTTAATAATACTTTCATTCGCTCTCGGACCCGCTACTTGTATAACCCGAATCCGAATTCGAATCACTTTTATTTCCTGAAAAGAATGGAAATAGGTAATGAGCACACTTGCCCAGTAGGTATCTTCGCATCAACATGAAGGCATCATTAAAGTAATTAACGTTTTTGCTCTAGAGGAATAAGGTAAAATCATGCGAATGCGATCAATCATGCGATTAAACCAAAGTATGTAAGATAGAATGAGAGCAAGTATGAACTAGCAAGAATGTTATAAGAACATGATATGGCCTTTCATGAACAAGAATGTAACGATAATGTACTAGCAAGCCACATAATCATCACTCTAGTATCTTTTGCTTATGAGCAAGTACTTCGTGAATTTCTATGGAAATATCAAGAAAGTCATGTATAAGTATCAATCATGCTGTATCGCGTTGTGGATCTTCACTTATTTATAAAGAAAGTACTCCCAGCGTAATACGACGCTAGTAGCATCATACCCCATGGTTTATAATAGTATCTTTCCGACAATCAGCCGAGGGGACTAGCATAGAGCCCTTGAACACAATCAGTGCTCGATCGCATCTTCAAGTATAAATCAAGATTTTTCCACGTATGTAACAATAAAGTATGGCCAAGAATGTACAATTCCAACAAGCTCTTGATAACAATAATTCAATGAATGAATGCTTTAATAAGAATCATGAGAAATCAAGAATGACTTATACTATGTTATGCTTATGGAAATAAATCGGCAGCATAACGGTACGTTCTTTATTTTCCATTCATTTTATTAGGTTTCTTGATCAATATGATAAGTTCTAGATCATCAATAGTCCATCAAGAAACCTTGGAATATCAACCCTTGGTCAAACCTCGGGTTCAAATACTCAAGCAGTGTGACGGTCGTGTACTGGGCCGTTACATGATGTGACGCTCCAGTATTGGGCCGTTACATTAGTCTGAATCTAGAACCAAGAAATCGGACTTAGTTGGATGTGACGATCGTATATTGGGCCGTTACAGGTGCCTGACGGTCCAATATAGATCCGTTAAACTACTGATAATCAGAAACATCGATAGTGTAATCTAACCACTTGGGTTTTAATGGTACAACCAACTCGGCGTCCTAGTGGGAATCCCTGGCTCGTAGAGAATTACAGAGGCCTTGAAACAAGATTTCCTAGTCCATTAGAAGGAATATCCAATAGAGAGGTCCTCATGCTCAAGAATAATATTCCTATAGTGTAAAGTGTAAAATAATAGACAACATACCGGAATATGTGCCATGTACTTAAAGAAATGACTCTATTGATAGAGAGGATGTGTAACAATATGAAATCATGATAAAGCTCCGTCAATACATCTTTGGAAAATCATGATTTAGATACAAAACTATAGAATTTTGGCACATGAAATTAACATAACTTAAAATAACTTAAGATACCTAAATTATGCAATTTCTATCATGAATCAGTAAATAATCTTAAAGATTTGAAATCAGGTCAAGACTTAGATAACTAAGCACACTTATAAGTTAACTTGACTGATTTTCAATGTTGTCTACGATTACCCTGACGGTCGAGGATGGGGGAGTCACAGTGATTATGACTGTCTATAGAGGGGCTATTACAGTAGTGTAACGCTCCATCTATGGTCCGTCAGAGACAACAGAGTACTCTAAATACAACAGAGAGTGTGACGGCTTATCGTAAGGCCGTTACAGTAATGTGACGGTCTAAGTCTGATGCGTCAGAGTCTC
Source organism: Amorphophallus konjac (assembly GCA_022559845.1). NCBI lineage: Eukaryota > Viridiplantae > Streptophyta > Magnoliopsida > Alismatales > Araceae > Amorphophallus > Amorphophallus konjac. The sequence goes on from JAHNEJ010001037.1 coordinate 77,735, forward strand.
TGCTGATAGTACAAAGAATTTAAAAGACTATGATTTGAAAACATGTCATGTTTTTGAAAAAGATCTAACTATCCTAGTCATGATAAATGAAGTAAGAGTCTGTCTAGATGCATAGGTTGCAGTGAATTAGCCAAATCATATCTTTTGTCTTTGATTAATGCTATGGATAATTATGCATGTATGACCCTACTAAAACATGAAATTCACAGTCTATAATACATGAAATCAAGTATAATCAGAGGGTTTTTATCCCTAACAAGATGTTTTTGCCAATCATGAGACAACCTACCTCTTAACTAGGCTTTAAGCTTTTAATTTGAATATGAAAATCGAGCCCTAGCTCTCCTTTCCAGCGATTTTCCAGCAACTTCCTGCTGCTCTATCTCTCCAACCTCTTGTCCTAAAGATGTAAAATTTTGAGGGTAAGAATATGAAACTAAGGTGATCAAAAAGTTCTAAAGGATTGAATTCTAATTACCTCGTTTTGACGTCCTAATCTCTTGATCTTCAAGGGTCCTTTGCTCTGAATCCCGAGTTACTATGGTCGAATCAGCAACTTTGGAAGCTTCAATCTCCTTGGTTGCTTGATCTCCTAACATGAAATTTGGAGAACTATTAGTCTAAAGTATACTAAACAAAATTTTCTAAAGAACTTACCCGAAATTTTATCTCCTTACCTTGATTCTTTACGAGCCAAAAGTAAGGGTCGCTTATTTCAGAACTAGGTCCTATTTATAGGGTTTTGAAGATTAGATCGATTCTAGAGTCCTTAATTTGCCAGAACATAATCCCTAAGAGTCCTTAGTAATGTTATAAACTCTCCCAAGTCGATCTCTTGTAGATAGGATCCCTAAGTTCTAATCTTTTTGCTCGTTCTTTCATTCACGGAAGTGACAGAATGTAACGCATCAAGACTGGTGCGTTACATGGCTGTGGCGGTCGCACCATAGACCGCTACATCCAACGTGCACAGAGTTCAACATCAATCAAACTCTTTTGTTAATTATCCATATTATTATCCATAAAAATGGTATTTTATCCTTAAAATGCGTAAATAGGTTAAATAACCTTCTAGAATATGTGCCAAAGTTAATGGGCTTGGTCCTTAAATCTTTTATATTTTATTTAAATAAGCTAGGTTAATTATTTAACATAATTGGGCCTTATAATGACTTATTAATCCAATAATCCGTTTATTAATTTATTTAGCCCTTATAAATTCCAGAAAGTTCTATAAATAACTCAGAAATTATTACATAAATTCTGAGGCACTACACCCTCCCCCACTTAGAAGAATTTGGTCCCCAAATTCAATACATGGATTATGGAGAGTGTAGTTACAGTTGAATAATTCTGAAAATCTTTTCCTCATGGCTGCTTCGGTTTCCCATGTTACTTCATATGGCCATATTTTCTTCTATTGAATCTTGACCATAGGAATAACTTTATTTCTTAGTTGACGCACTTCCTGTTCCAGAATCTTTATTGGCGTTTACTCGTATGTCATATCCTTCTGAATCTCCATATTGTCATAAGTGATAATATGGTCATAATCATATACATATTTCTTTAGCATAGAGACGTGAAATACGTCATGAACTCTAGCTAATTGTGGAGGTAAAGCCAGTTTGTAAGCCACTTCACCGACCCTTTCGAGAATTTCAAACGGACCAATGAACCTTGGAGTTAGTTTACCCTTAATGCCAAATCTCCGAATACCATGACCTGGAGAAACCTTGAGATACACATGGTCTCCTACTTGAAATTCTAAGTCGCGTCTACGATTATCAGCATAAGACTTTTGCCTATCTTGTGCCATCTTTATTCTCTCTTGAATAAGCTTGATCTTTTCTGTAAAATCTCTGATAATATCGGGGACTAGGAATTGTCTTTCCCCTATTTCACTCCAACATATTGGTGATCGATAATTTTTTCCATATAGAGCTTCAAAAGGTGTCATCTGTATGCTGGCCTGGTAACTGTTGTTATATGCAAATTCTACCAGAGGCAAGTGATCATGCCAACTACCTCCAAAATCAATAACACAAGCCCTGAGGATGTCTTCTACCACCTGATTCATTTTTTCTGTCTGACCATCAATTTGTGGATGAAAGGCTGTGCTGAAATTCAATCTAGTCCCTAGTGACTGTTGTAGACTCCTCCAAAATTGTGATGTGAATCGAGGATCTCTATCAGATAAAATAGTGACTGGGACACCATGTAATTTAACAATTTCCCTTATATATAATACTGCCAGGATATCCACAGACCATCGACTTTTGATTGGTATGAAATGTGCAGATTTAGTTAATCGGTCTATGATTACCCATATACCATCGTGTCCACTTCTTGTCTTAGGTAACCCCATAATGAAATCCATCCCTATACTCTCCCATTTTCATTCAGAAATATTCAAGGGATGCAGTTTACCTGCAGGTCTAAAATGCTCTGTCTTTACTTGTTGACAAGTGAGACAGCGAGACACGAAATCAGCTATTTCTCTCTTCATGCTGGTCCACCAGAAATTTCTTTTGAGATCCTGATACATTTTCGTACTACCTGGGTGAATGGTATACCTGGATTTATGTACTTCTTCTAGAATCAATTTCTTCGTATCCTCATGATCCGTTATACACACTCGGCCTTTGAATAGCAATCTTCCATCCTCCGTAATAGAGAAATACAGCCGTTGTTCAATATTAGCTTTAATTTCTAGTAACACGAGATCATCATTTTGCAACTTGACTAGATCCTCTATTAAGGTAGGTTGAGCTCGGATATTAGCCATGAAGCAATCTTCTTCCTTCCTGTCAATATCTAAGTTCAACTGAGCAAATTGAGGAATAAGATTAGTCATACTAATCATAAGACTTGATAGCATACCCATTGGTTTTCTGCTGAGTGCATCCGCAACAGCATTAGCCTTGTCAGGATGATATTGAATAGAAAAATTAAAATCCTTGAGATATTTCAACCATCTTCTCTGCCTCATATTTAGCTCTTTTTGAGAAAATAAATATTTCAAACTCTTGTGGTACGAGTAGACCGTAAACTTTTCTCCATAGAGATAATGACGCCAAATTTTTAAGGCGAAAATGACAGCTGCTAACTCCAAATCATGTATAAGATAATTTTCCTCGTGACGTTTCAATTGTCTTGAAGAATAACAGATTACTTTTCCATTTTACATGATGACACACCCTAAGCCAATACCAGATGCATCCGTATATATTTCGAATCCACCACCTTCCATCGGTAGTGATAGAATAGGAGCTGTAGTAAGATGATTCTTAAAAGTTTGGAAACTCTTCGCACATTCCTCTGACCAGACAAAAGGATTTTCTTTTCTCGTGAGTCTAGTTAAAGGAACTGTAATCTTTGAGAAGTCCTTAATGAATCTTCTATAATAACCCGCTAGACCCAGAAAACTTCGTACTTCCGATACGGTCGTTGGCCGGCTCCAATTCTTGACAGCTTCTACTTTAGAAGGATCCATCGTAATACCTTCTTTTGAAATAATGTGGCCTAGGAATGAAACTTCCTTGAGCCAGAATTCGCATTTATTTAGCTTGGCATAGAGTTTATGTTCTTTAAGTGTTTGTAAAGCTATCCTCAGATGTTCTTCATGTTCTTTCTTGGTCTTGGAATATATCAAGATGTCGTCGATGAAGACGATGATGAACTGGTCCAGATATGGCTGGAAGACACTGTTCATAAGTTGCATGAATGCTGTCGGGGCATTAGTTTATCCGAATGGCATTACCACGAATTCTTAGTGGCCATAACGACTTCGAAAAGTCGATTTATAAATATCTTCTTCTTTAATTCTAAGCTGATGATAACCTGATCTGAGGTCAATCTTAGAAAAATATTATGCTCCTGAAAGCTTATCGAAGAGCTCATCAATACGCAGCAACGGATACTTATTTTTAATTGTGAGTTGATTCAGTCGCCGGTAATCGATGCATAGCCTTAGAGAACCATCCTTTTTCTTGACAAATAGAACCAGCGCACCCCAAGGAGATGTGCTAGGTCTGATGAAGCCTTTGTCTAGTAATTCCTGCAACTATCTTTTTAATTCCTTGAGTTCTGTGGGGGACATCCTGTAAGGGGCTATAAAAATATGTGCTGCTCCTGGGATGAGTTCAATAGTGAAGTTCACTTCCCTCTCGGGCGGTAAACTGGGTAATTCGGATGGAAACATGTCTGGGAACTCATTTACAATAGGAATATCCGCTAAGATAATCTCCTTGGATTCGGTAATAATGACAGAAGCAAGAAAAACTTCACATCCTTGCGAGATAAGTTTGCAAGCATGAAGAGAAGATATGATAGTAGGATGCTTCTTGTACTTAATGCCAAGGAAAGAGAATCTTGGAAGACCGGGCTTTCGAAAGGATATAATCCTATTTCGGCAATTGATATAAGCATCATGATCTACAAGCCAATCTACCCTTAAAATGGCATCATAACCTTTCATGTCAAGGCATACTAAGTTTAAGGGGAGATTATGACCTTCTACTATCACTTCACTATTAGGATAATAGTCGGTAAGCTTTGTTCCAGAACCTAAGGGTGTGAAAATAACGAGATCTGAAGGTAAGGGAACTGATGCAATTGATAATGTTTTTACAAAAGTAGTGAAGATAAAAGAATGAGAGGCACCAGTGTCAAATAGCACAAATGCAGGACGAGAACAAATTTGAAGAGTACCTTCCATAAGCCCACCATCCCTAGGCGCTTCCTCTTCTTCTAAGACGGCATTGAGGCGAGCCTGCCTCCTACGTCCTCCACCAGACGATTGGTCTTTCATAAGGGGGTAATCTGGCTTGCGATGCTCCCTGCTTCCACAACGTAAACAAGCGCCGAGGCGCTTCCGACATTCCTCAGCAGAATGGCCGAATTTTTCACAAAATGTGCAAGCCATGGCAACTTGCTCCTTCACCTCCTTGATTTTCTTTTGCTTATGGGAACTTCCACCATTCCCATTCCTGGATCTCTTCTTACTATCACGGCTCTTGTAGGGTTCCGTGATGCTGAACTTTTCCTTCTTATAACGCCGATCTGAGCGTCGGCTAGACTCTTCTCCTTTCCCTTTTAATTTCTCGACCTTCTCTAAGGTCCTTTCATACAAATACGCTCGTTGAACCATTTCCGCATAAGTACGGATGTTTTGGGTCTCGAGCTGCTGAATGAAACCGGGTCGTAACCCGTCCATGAACCGATTTGCCTTCAATAAATCGATGCTGATAAGATGCGGTGCGTAACGTGCAAGCCTTGAGAATTGTAGTTCATATTCGGCAACCGTCATCATTCCTTACCGAAGAGCGGCGAACTCCATAGCCTCTCTCTTTTACATGCTCAGAAAAGTACTTGGCACGGAATAGGGTAAGAAAATCATCCCATGTATGAGGTGCATCGACCGGAGGTGCCAGAACCGACTTCCACCATGTACGGGCATCTTTGTTGAGTTGAAAGGTTGCGAGACGCACCTTCTCTTGATCGGTGCATTGAATAACATCAACGATACGATTCATTTCGTCTATCCAGTTCTCCGCTTCGTACGGATTAGAAGAACCATAGAAACACGAACGGTTTAAGCTCCGAAAGTTGCGATGTAAATCACCAGCCCTTGCTCCTGCGCCAGCTTGCGCCATGGTTTGCAATGCCTGAGTGAGGCCAAGAACTGTTTGCTGCATGCCATCCCAATTTACGCGATGACCCATGGTAATGATAGGGTATCTGATAGAAAAATAACAACTTGTTATTTCTTGTGGAATTGGAAGGAAAATCAATCTTAAAGCTAATTAACTATCTTATCCCGGGCTCTACCCAATTCTCACATGGATGTGGAAATTTCTTCCTTAGTTCATAGGTAGGGGTCCTTAAACATTGGACTTATCCTATGACATAACTCTTCTCCCTAAGTCCTGAGACTTAGGCTCTGATACCAACTTAATTGTCACATCCCGAGCCTTTATTACAGCGGAAGACTCGCTCGAGGAACGCGAACAGCCGGCATGGTAAGCCTCTTGCAAGCAAGAATGATCAGAGCACAAGGCAATCACACATAAGAATGTAATCACACAATATTTACTCAACTTCAACTTTCATTAATAACCAAATCCAATATTCGAATACAACCACTAATTCAACTTCCATCATGCTAGACTCAAGAAATAAGAAATTACATAGACTCGATCTAAACAATGTAAACTTCCTAAGTCTTCGCTCATTCTTTAATAATACTTTCATTCGCTCTCGGACCTGCTACTTGTATAACCCGAATCCGAATTCGAATCACTTTCATTTCCTGAAAAGAATGGAAATAGGTAATGAGCACACTTGCCCAGTAGGTATCTTCGCATCAACATGAAGGCATCATTAAAGTAATTAACGTTTTTGCTCTAGAGGAATAAGGTAAAATCATGCGAATGCGATCAATCATGCGATTAAACCAAAGTATGTAAGATAGAATAAGAGCAAGTATGAACTAGCAAGAATGTTATAAGAACATGATATGGCCTTTCATGAACAAGAATGTAACGAGAATGTACTAGCAAGCCACATAATCATCACTCCAGTATCTTTTACTTATGAGTAAGTACTTCGTGAATTTCTGTAGAAATATCAAGAAAGTCATGTATAAGTATCAATCATGTTGTATCGTGTTGTGGATCTTCACTTAATTATAAAGAAAGTACTCCCAGCGCAATGCGACGCCAGTAGCATCATATCCCATGGTTTATAATAGTATCTTTCCGACAATCAGCCGAGGGGACTAGCATAGAGCCCTTGAACACAATCAGTGCTCGATCGCATCTTCAAATATAAATCAAGCTTTTTCCACGCATGTAATAATAAAGTATGGCCAAGAATGTACAATTCCAACAAGCTCTTGATAACAATAATTCAATGAATGAATGCTTTAATAAGAATCATGAGAAATCAAGAATGACTTATACTATGTTATGCTTATGGAAATAAATCGGTAGCATAACGGTACGTTCTTTATTTTTCATTCATTATATTAGGTTTCTTGATCAATATGATAAGTTCTAGATCATCAATAGTCCATCTAGAAATCTTGGAATATCAACCCTTGGTCAAACCTCGGGTTAAAATACTCAAGCAGTGTGACGGTCGTGTACTGAGCCGTTACATGATGTGACGCTTCAGTAGTGGGCCGTTACATTAGTCTGAATCTAGAACCAAGAAATCGGACTCAGTTGATGTGACGGTCGTATATTGGGCCGTTACATGTGCCTGACGGTCTAATATAGATCTGTTACACTACTGATAACCAGAAACATCGATAGTGTAATCTAACCACTTGTGTTTTAATGGTACAACCAACTCGACGTCCTAGTGGGAATCCCAGGCTCGCAGAGAATTACGGAGGCCGTGAAACAAGATTTCCTAGTCCATTGGAAGGAATATCCAATAGAGAGGTCCTCACGTTCAAGAATAATGTTCCTATAGTGTAAAATGTAAACTAATAGACAACATATCGGAATATGTGTTATGTACTTAAACAAATGACTCTATTGATAGAGAGGATGTGTAACAATATGAAATCATGATAAAACTCCGTCAATACATCTTTGGAAAATCATGATTTAGATACAAAACTATAGAATTTTGGCACATGGAATTAACATAACTTAAAATAACTTAAGATACCTAAATTATGCAATTTCTATCATAAATCAGTAAATAATCTTAAAGATTTGAAATCAGGTCAAGACTTAGATAACTAAGTACACTTATAAGTTAACTTGACTGATTTTCAATGCTATCAATGATTACCCTGACGGTCGAGGATGGGGGCGTCACAGTGATTGTGACGGTCTATCGAGGGGCCGTTACAGTAGTGTAATGCTCCATCTATGGTCCGTCAGAGATAACAGAGTACTCTAAATACAACAGAGAGTGTGACTGCTTATCGTAAGGCCGTTACAGTAATGTGACGGTCTAAGTCTGATGCGTCAGAGTCTCTGCTGATAGTACAAAGAATTTAAAAGACTATGATTTGAAAACATGTCATGTTTTTGAAAAAGATCTAACTATCCTAGTCATGATAAATGAAGTAAGAGTCTGTCTAGATGCATAGGTTGCAGTGAATTAGCAAGATCATATCTTTTGTCTTTGATTAAGGCTAAGGATAATTATGCATGCATGACTCTACTAAAACATAAAATTCATATTCTATAATACATGAAATCAAGTACAATAAGAGGGCTTTTATCCCTAACAAGATGTTTTTGCCAATCATGAGATAACCTACCTCTTAACTAGGCTGTAAGCTTTTAATTTGAATCTGAAAATCGAGCCCTAGCTCTCCTTTCCCAGTGATTTTTCAGCAACTTCCTGCTACTCTATCTCTCCAACCTCTTGTCCTAAAGATGTGAAATTTTGAGGGTAAGAATATGAAACTAAGGTGATCAAAAAGTTCTAAAGGATTGAATTCTAATTACCTCATTTTGACGTCATAATCTCTTGATCTTAGGGGTCCTTTGCTCTGAATCCTGAGTTACTATGGTCGAACCAACAACTTTGGAAGCTTCAATCTCCTTGGTTGCTTGATCTCCTAACATGAAATTTAGAGAACTATTAGTCTAAAGTATACTAAATAAAATCTTCTAAAGAACTTACCCGAAATTCTATCTCCTTACTTGATTCTTTACGAGCCAAAAGTAAGGGTCGCTCAGTTCAGAACTAGGTCCTATTTATAGGGTTTTGAAGATTAGATCGATTCTAGAGTCCTTAATTTGCCAGAACATAATCCCTAAGAGTCCTTAGTAATGTTATAAACTCTCCCAAGTCGATCTCTTGTAGATAGGATCCCTAAGTTCTAATCTTTTTGCTCGTTCTTTCATTCACGGAACTGACAGAATGTAACGCATCAAGACTGGTGCGTTACATGGCTGTGGTGGTCGCACCATAGACCGCTACATCCAACGTGCACAGAGTTCAACATCAATCAAACTCTTTTGTTAATTATCCATATTATTATCCATAAAAATGATATTTTATCCTTAAAATACGTAAATAGGCTAAATAACCTTCTAGAATGTGGGCCAAACTTAATGGGCTTGGTCCTTAAACCTTTTGGATTTTATTTAAATAAGCTAGGTTAATTATTTAACATAATTGGGCCTTATAATGACTTATTAATCCAATAATCTTTTATTAATCTATTTATCCCTTATAAATTCCAGAAAGTTCTATAAATAACTCAGAAATTATTACATAAATTCCGGGGCACTACACTCAGTTTAGAAAACTCCTGATTAAGACTCCCCCTGAGTGTATGCTGCAGATTTTGCGTTGATTCCTTCTTTGCTTGAATGGCTTGAGACTCAGCTTGAATGGCCTTGGATGGATGTAGGTTTCCTTGCTTGGAGTACTGTTCACGGCTACAATACCCTTCCTTCTTCCTTGGACAAATCCTTGTATCTCCTTGATGCTTGTGAGCTTGTTCTCTTCCTTTGAGATTGTTGACTTCAAACGGAGCTAGAGTACCTTCAGATGATGCTTCAATGGCTCCTTCTTCCTTATAGCATCCTTCTTCTTCTTCCCTTGATAGGCTCCTTGGTTGATAGGCCCTTCTGCGATTTCTCTTGGTTCATAGGCACACCTTGATCTCTTCTGATTGGATGTTTATTTCTTCAACTCATGGAAGATGATTGCTTCAGAAGAACCTTGAAACTTCAGCTGCTAGATGGAGATTTGATTCTTGGACGACTGTTCATGCTACAGTAACACTGTTCTTCTTCCTTGAGCCACCTTGATCCCTCTTTTGTTCTCTTAGAGTCTCTTAGGGTTCATGACCTCAAAGAGAGGTTTTATAACCCTTGGAAGGTTAGGAGACAAGCCCCAGACCCAGATCCACAATTTATGGGGTGGTTGGGAGAATTGAGTTTAAAGAAATGGGTGAGAGGATCTCTCCACGGATTGAAAATAAAAAGTCAAAGTTGGAGGCTTCGGGGCTGGCGATCGACCGGAAGTGGGCTGGCGGTCGACCGTTCTGTAAAAACACTGTAGGCAAAATGTTGCTGTAATTTTTGGTCGATCGGGATTAGGCCGGCGGTCGACCGCTCTGAGAAAAATTGTAGTTTTCTGAATTCTGGTAATTTTGATCGACCGCCAGCTACAGGTTGGTCGACCGCCAGCTACAGTAAATTCCAAACTACTACATTGTAGCCTCAAACTCCATTGCAACCCTTCCAAACTCTGTGGCATCAAACTCCTTTGATCTTGGAGGGATTATACAAAGAATTTAACCTACAAAACCATAATAAAAATGAGTAGAACTTTAGCTTAATAATCAATATGATAAATGTATGAAATGCATACATGAAAGCCCATGTTCAAGGTGCATACAAACACTTGAACCATAAAAGCTTTAAGCTAAAGGTCAAGAATTATTTCTATGCAAGTGAGCAAAGTATGAGAACAATTTAGCCATGCACATATACAAGTGAACACTTGGAAAATATGATTGACTAAAGGTCAAGATCAATAGATATGCATTTATCCAATATGAATGTATCATGTAACCAAGCTCCATGAAGAGTATACATATAAAGCATTCAAAGCACATGTTCAACTCAATCATATTCAACCAGTCGACAGGAACAATCAACCATTTAGTTTGATTATCATCATTTACTTAATCACACATGAAGTGTAGTTAGCAGCAAAACCATAGCATTACATAGTAAGTTTAGTTATCATCAAAATCATAGCTCAACAAACATTCATTCATAACATGACCGTATTTCCCACAATGAAAGCAACAAGGAGATGTGGGTCTACAGAATGACTTTTCATTATTTGCATGAGTTTTTGAAAGCAAGTTTTTCTTAGAAGATGCAAACCTTTGTGCATGAGATATATGTTCATTTCTGAATTTCTTTTGAATATTAAACTTATCATTCATGGCATGAAAATCATCATTTTGCTTCACAAAATAATTGTCAATGACATGGCCAAGTTTGTGACAATAAAAACAAGAAGCATTCATTTTTCTCTTGAAAGCATTTTGTTCAACTTTCTATTTTGAAAAATAATTTTTCATCGTGTGGCCTAACTTACCACAATGAAAGCAAGAAACATTTCTTTGTGATTTGAAAATATTTTTCTCTTTGCATGCAAGTTTGTCATCCTCTTTCATGACAACACAATCATCCATCACATGTCCAAACATACCACAATAGAAACATTCAACATTAGACTTTGATTTTTGAGATCTATATGACATGGAAGGCTTAGTGTTGACATTTTTCTTTTTCTCAAAACTATTTTTAGAATTTTTGATTTGAGAAATGGGAGGAGGTGGTTTGGAAGTGCTAGGAGTGTCGGATGCATGAACTAAAGAGGTTTTTAATTTATGCTCAAAAGATTTTTTGTTGACTGGAGTGTATCCAAGATCCTCTTTTTGAAAGTTCACTTTAACACCTAGCATTTTGTCTAAGTTCTCCTTCCCTTTGACAAATTTAGATAATGATGCATTTAAGTCTATAATTTCAGATTCAAGGGATGCAATGTGCAATTCATAGCTAGCTATCTCCTGTTCACTGCATATAATGCTCTCATTCAATACTCTATTTGTAGTTTTATAGCTCTCAATTTCTCGTTCTAGCACATACACTTTTTCACATTCATCTTCATGTAATTTGACATTAACGGATTTTCCTTTTTCAAGAACGAGCAGTCTTTCAGACATGGTGTTCTTTAATTATTTTAACTTTTCATTTTCAGATTTCAACAACGCATTTTCTTTTTCACTTTTATCAAAACTGTTCAATCTACCTTCAAGCAAAGCATTCTCAATTAGCATGGCACCATTTTTCTTTTTAAGTTCCTCATTTTCAAACATGATGCTCTTGCTATCAATTTCAGAATCAAGAAGCTTTTCAAACATTTTATCATCGTCAGATAAGGAATCCAACTTGTTTCTAAGATATTTTTCTATTTCTTCAAGTAATGAGATCTTAGACAACAAGAGTTTGTTTTGTTCATGGAATTCATGACACTCTTTTTCACATGCAAAAGAGGTACTAGATTTTCTACATATTTCAAGTTCTTCATTCAAACAAGACATCTCTTCTGAAAATAATTCAACTTTTGATTCTAAAAGTTCTTCTTCACATTCTAGGTTTTCAATCTTTGACTCCAATATTTTGCATTTTTCACAGGAAGGATTATCATGCACATTCTCATTAATCTTCCTTTTCAATGCTTTATTTTCAGATTTGAGTTTCTTGCATTAATCATACATTTCACCATATGCCATTTGCCATTCCTCAATAGAAAGTTCTTCAGATTCAGAATTCACCTCAACCTCGCTTTCTCCTTGAACCATCATGCAAGAATTTTGGACCAGCTCGTCCGGTTCATCTTCATATTTGTTTGCCAATTCATCCTAGAGCTCTCTTGCTGACCTGCAAGAAGAAATACATGACAGTACATCAGATGTAATGTTATCCTTCAGAAAATTTAATGCTCTAAGATTTTCAATACTTTTGTTAGCATGCTTGCCTTTCCATTCATTTTCATTTGCATAATGTTTACATGGTTCTTCACATATGACTTTCCAAATTTGAGGCTCATGCAAACCAAGATAAACGCACATAGCATTTCTCCAAGACATGTAATCATAACCATCAAAACACGGGGGACAAGAAGTTAAAAAACTTTTGGCCATTTTACTCAATGTTGCCGTTACCTAGGATCACTCTATAGATCGTGAGATCTCAAGACAGATAGAGTCAAGGCTCTGATACCAGTTGTTGGGTCTGAGGCAACGGCAATCAAGAGGGGGGTGAATTGATTGGCCCTTTAAAAATTAATTTCAAACAATCTCGATCAACTTTGATAAACAATAGATAGATAGTCAATTAAATCCTATGCGCCTAGATGAACATCGAACAAGATGTAGCAATTTGGATTACACTCTCACAGCTTACTCGCGTGTGATTAACAAATATGTGAATATGAGTGAATGTACAACTGTGCCGAGGCATCGAAAACAGAAAAACTAGAACAAGGAAGGACAACCACAAATATGCCATAAGGCATAAAGGACTTTTAGGTGGTTCGGCCACACAAACCTTGTGCGCCTACGTCCACCCCCCACCGATCACGGTGAGGATTCCATGATGGGGACATCGCTTACCCCTTCACATGGTCCTGCTGCTCGCCATTTTGTTCGCCATCATTTTCTGAGTATAGCCATGTAGTTCTCTCATTTTTCTTGAGTCTTATCTATGTAATTTTCTCTTTATTAAGTCTATTACCTAAGTTAGTTAGTCATTTACCTAAATCCAAGTTTCACTAACTAGCTTAGTAGGTTATTGGGCCTGTTCATTGGGCCTGGCCCATGGGCGCCCCCTTCCCCAACCTTTGGTCTTCTGTCAGTTGTCCACAATGTGAGGACTTATTGTAAATTGTGGGTTTCCTATATAAGGACCCCAATCCCCCACTTGAAGAGGAAAAATTGATGAATGAATGAAAATTGAACCCACTTGAATCCCCTTGAGTCTTCTCTCTCTATCTCTAGCTCTCTCTCTCTCTAATTCTCTCTCTCCCTCTCTCCTAGGGGCGAACCCCCTCTCTCTCCTCCCTCCCTCTCTCTCTAAAATTCGAAATTCCCCTCTCTCCTCACCCCTTGCCACCTCACTTGCCACCTAGGCAAGTCTCTTCACCTCCCAAGACCCCCATTACTTCACCATTAATCACTCCACCTCCCCAAGCACCCTTTCACCTTCCCAAGGCATCCCTCCCCCTTCCCCAAGCAACCTCCCACCTCCCTAGGGCCCTTTCCCCTCCCCAAGGAGCCCCTTCACCTCCCTAGGTCGTCCACCCCCTTCCCCTCCCTCCTAGGGTCGACCCCCTCAACCCCTCTCCACCCTCCCATTGCCTTGGCCGACCCCTCCACCCCCCCCCCCTTTTGTCAACTTCAGTTCTGTCTGCAGGCTGACCTGCAGACCAGCCTCGAGTTGCAGCGACTACCACGACAACATCTTGAAGCTTCTGGGGGCGCGGCCTACCTTTATGGAAAGGACTCCCTTTCCTCTTCGTAGGCGAGGTGGAATCACCCCATTCTGAGTTCGTGGCCGTCCGGGAAGGCTGTTCTACCCCGACTGCGCAGAGTTCCATCAGCAGAGCCCCTGAACCCTGTTCAAAGCTACACCACGGCCGACGGTGAGAGATTCAAGTTGTGAGTTCTTCTACAAATATCTTCCTCCACCAGTCCTCTTACTGGATCAAGAAGCGGAAGTGCGTTCGCCATACGGAGGTCAGAGTTTTGGTCTTTCTCCCTCGACTGGTCAGGTCTGCCTCCCACAGTGGGCAGTGACCTGCCTCCACTCATTGGCATCCCCCAGTCCACCCCGACATCAGACGGCTTCCCCGTCAGTTTAGCAGCGCAGAGGGATTGTCCACGGTTCCAGCAACTCTAGCGGCTCGAGATTTGGCATCCGGGAGCGGCCGGGACAACATCTGCAATCCACTGTTCGTTTCTGGTAGCCGCTGTGGCCAGAGTCTGCAACCCGGTTCGTTGCTGCACCACGACTAACCGTGGAGGAATCAGGCTGAACTTTCTTCTTCAAAATTCTTCCTCCATCTGTCCACGACCAGAAGCAAGAAACGGAATGACATTCGGCATCCAGGATCCAGAGTTACAAATTTTATCCCTCCGTCGCGCGGATCTGCCTCCTGCAGTCTGCAGCGACCAGTGCCTACTCTTCAGGGCACATCAACCGTCCACGGCCTTGGATCGCAGCCCCATCAACTCCAGCTGAAAGATACCTCGACCACGGAGACGACGACACTGGTTTCGTGCCATTCGGAGTTCGGGAGAGCTCACAACAGCGTCTGCAACCTGCTGCTACAGAACAGGTCCGGCCAGAGACCACATCTGCCGACTCGGTTCAGTCGCTGGTGTCGCCAGTCCCTGGCTCCAGAGGCTGCCCAAAAATTCAGACAACACCGGCTTCAAGTCAGGAATCATTGCGAGGTGGTTTCGCTCAATTCGGAGTGCGAACGAGCCCGGGACAGAGCCAACAACAGCACCCTATCCAGCAGTCCAGATTGCAGCTGAACCCACATTGATTTCCTTTTTAACCACTTCGGTCCGTCCTCCCATCCCCGCCTGGCCGGCTTACCGCCCCACCCTGTGTGGTGGTAGTGTTTGTCTGTAATTAACCAATTCCCACCCCCGAGATCACCCTCCTGCGCGAGGTGTAGTAATTGTACTCTTGAACAGGTTTTGAAGCTTCACCAGCGCAGTGTGCGGGGAGCACACTTCCCCGCTCGCCCTCGTCTCCGACTGGGATCGGCGTCTTCACGCCGATCAGGTGAGCTCCTGGCCACTCTTCGCTGCTGGTTATTACCATTGCTAGCTTAGTATCACTCTTAGTTGTCCGTCGGAGGTGAGACGAGCGCTCGATCTATAATTCAATCCAATCAAGTGTTCACCGCGGAGCGAGTTGAGAGAGAGCCATTGCATCCACGCCCTCGGCGTGC
>JAHNEJ010001570.1:0-32196 GCA_022559845.1 Amorphophallus konjac
GAGGCTCCAGCTTGGAGGAGCTTATAGAGGTAAAGTAAACACCATTTTTTTGTCTTTATAATTTCTATTTTTTTGATTTTATTTGTGAACTCAAGAGCCATGGTTGTAGGATACCCGTGACACCATAATAACGAACTTACGAGCTCGTTTGGCGGACCGGAGCAAGAGTTGAACTGATACCCGAGCGGCTCTGGGTTCATCAGTAAGTGTATATATATGTATCCTGGCATGATTTGAAATTCATGGTGTTAACCATTAATGTCACCTCATGTGCCGCAGCGTGCCCAGCTCGATGCAGTTTCATCGGCAATGGGGGCAGACGGCGCTTCTTCCAGTCTATGGATTCCTACTTCAGAGTTAGATCTACTCCACGAGCAGCTTGCTCATACCACACAACGGGCTGCGGAAGCAGAAGGGATGCTTTCTGCACAGGTGAGAGTCTCACCATTTAATATCCCTTGTTCAAGCATTGCCATATGCTTGAGATGATATGTATGGCAGGAGAAAGAAATAGAGGAGGCACTCGCGCATGTCACCCAGAAGGAGGCTAGAATAGCCGAGCTAGAAGAGGAACTGCGTCGTCGTCCAGATGACGACTCTTCTAGGGACGCTGTGGAGCTAAGGATCACCCTTCAGCTGGAGAGAGAAGACAGGGAGAGAGAACGTGTCGAGAGAGAAAGGGACAGGGAAAGAGAGAAGGCCAAGAAATTGACCGAGAAAGAGGAGAAGAGGGCCATGGAGGCCCAACTATTTGAATTGAGGACCAGTCTTGGCCTCGCCGAGCAATGGCTGAAGGATGGCGAGGAACGCTACCGAAGAGCACGAGAGCGTGGCTTTCGTGTTAGTAGCTTCTTTGCTACCCCCGCAGATCAACGCCGGGGTGTGGAGATAGGAAGAGGAGCACTGAGCGGTAGAAGTACCGCTTTTCGTAGTTGGGTAGCACCCTCTAGAGCGTCTTGTCCGGAGAGCGGTGGGACGAGTAATGTAGAGAGAGAAGGTGGAACTTAATGTACAACTTCTAGTTTTGGAATGGAATAAAAAGTTTATTTTTTTTGTTTTTCATCTCTTTCTTGCTATCTGGAATCCCTGCACACATCACTAAAACAAACAAGTCAGAATTTCTGCTCTGACTTGGCCCCTTGCTCAATAAGCAGGTTTGTTTTGACTGTCCTTGATAATGGGTCAAGGGGCCAAGCCTTTATTAATAAAGGCAAGATAAAGATATGATGATGAATGCGGCACACAAACACACGGATGCAAGCGAAATTTAAAAGTGGGATGCTGCATGCAAATGCAATCATAGGAAATGTGTTTTTTTTGTTATTTTTATTTTTCTTGCATTTTTTTGTTGTTTTATTTTTATATCATTTTTTTGTTTTGCATATATCTACATTTTTCTCTTTTTCCTTTTTTTGTGTGTTTTTATCATTGTCATCATTTTTTTTGTTGCTAATGCCTGGTAAGGACCCATAGGGCACCTAACCTGCATGAGAATAGGGATTTCTTACTAACCTCCCAGATATCCTAAGTGCACATCTAGGTTGATTTGGGCCTTTAGACTCCTCGAATGATAATCCCGCCGGTTAAGACTTATCCTGATGACAATGCCGTCATGCCATGCTTAGGCTCCCAGTTGCTTCCGACCACAGGGATTCACCCAAAAAGTGTTCGAGGTAAATGATTTGCCCGACCCGGGTCTATTTCCTCACAACTCTAGATGGTATGTAATGGAACACCTTGGAACCCAAATGACCAACCGCGCGACGCTGACCCGGAATCAGACGCCGTCGCACCTATAGGTGACGCGCTTGCATTGGTCTAAGCCCGAGGTTAGACTAGAAGACATTAAGGTGGTAGATAAAGGTCTTGACCGGCCAGAAACACGGAGACTCTTCACGCAACGACTTTTGCTTTTCAAAATAAATAACCATATGCTTGTATTGAAAGGAGGTTGCAGGCCTTGGCGAGTTTCACCCTTCGGGAACTCTATTGAGCCTTCATCTTTAGGGGAAGAGGAAGAATATTGGGGGCAAACCTCCTGAGAGGACCGACAAAACCGTTAACCCGGCGAGCCAATAGGGGCACACTTAACTTCCCCTTTCGGGCAACTTCAGACTAAATCTCGAGCATTTACATCTCATGACCCCTTTTGTGTAATTTGACTTTCAGTCAAAGGGGTTTCATTTAGTGGAATCAGGCACGGTTACGACCAGGCCTTTCTTTTGACTTTGATTTCTTGTTTTTTTTCTGATTTTTTTGATAGATTTTTGCGAGGGATATATATTTTGATTATTAATCCCTCTTGGATGCCTGCGGGGACACTGCCCTCTTCTCGTGCTCTGATCATGCTCGAGGAATTGGATCCTACTCTTACCCTAGGGGTTGTTTGTGTTTCCCATGCTCAGCGTTTTAAGGGCGCCGCTGTCTCATTCGGTCGAAGAAGAGAATAAAGATTTAAGCTTCTGGAGACCTTCTGGGTGAGGCCCACCATAAGCGATGCTATCAATTTTTATAACACAGATGTGATACATGTTGTCTTCTTTTGAGGGGGCATAGGCCGAACTGGCCGGACAGGGATCTCCACGGTTCTGGCAAACCAAGACCTGAGACCTACCAAGTCTTAATGGGCCCTATTCTAACATGGAGGTTGAATGCAATGACTTAACTACATGGTGATCTCCAGCATCAGCATTTTGAATTTTCTATTTTTTTTGTCTTTTTTTTGTTTTTTATACACATGTTTTTGTTGTTTTCATTTTTTTCATTTTTTTTGTTGTTTTTTTTTCATTATCATTTTTTTTATTTTTTTTTTTAACACTATGTACACCTGTCTAAGGGTAGTACTTTTAAGATAGTCCATTCCAAGGGTGGGATAACTCAACTCCCTCAGCATTGACTAGCCTGTAGGCGTTACCAGGATGCACAGCCTGAACCACGTATGGTCCTTCCCAATTGGGTTGGAGCTTAGAACGCGGCCCGCCAGGTTTTACAAAAATTCTTTTACTACCATTTCACCGACTTTGAATTTTCTCTCACAAACCTTCTTTTGGTAAAAACGTGCGAGTCTATTTTGGTATACACGAGCATGCTCGCAGCGCCAGGACGTTTCTCGTCTAAGAGTTCCAGTGGGCAAGGAGAGGAATCACGACGTTCGTCGAGGGAAGTTCCTTATCCAATTGTACTCTAGAGAAGGGAATCCAAATCTCAGTACGGACTACCGCCTCCATCCCGTAAGTAAGGGCGAACGGAGTTTGCCCAGTGGGGTACGGATTGAAGTGCGATAGGCCCATGAGCTTCGATAAGCTTTTCAGGCCAATCCGAGAATCTGCTAGACTCACAGGTTTTCTTTATGATTCTTAATCAATGTTTATTAGTGGCCTCTGCTTGCCATTGCTTGTGGATAATATGGTGATGAATGATGCAATGCAATATTATACCTTTTGCAGAGTCCTGAAGGTCCTGAGAAATGAATTGTGGCCCATTGTCGTGATGATAGTTCTTGGAATGCCGAACCTGGCGAATGATGTTCTTCATGATGAACTTGCAGACTGTTGATGCCTTGATTTCTCAGTAAGCTTCGGCTTCGGCCCATTTGTGAAGTACTCCGTTGCAGTGAGGATGAAGATTTTTAGCTTGGTAAGGGAGTTAGGATCACCGAGAGGACCAATGATGTCGAATGCCCACATGGAGAAAGGCCATTGGGGATGATACTGGATGGAGAGAGGAAGATGGGAATGAATCTTATCGGCGTGAAGTTGACACTTGACCACACCTACGGACATAGACAGCACAATCTTCCTCCATGGTGGGCCAGTAAAAGCCTTGCCGAATGATCTTCTTAGCAAGCATTTGGCTATTCACATGGCCACCGCACACACCTGAGGTGTGCTTCCTCTACACACTTCCAGGACTCATCGTCATCAAGACACCTTAAAAGAACACCAGTGAGGCTTCTCTTTGTACAGCAATCCTCCAACCATTGTGTATCTCTGGGCCACTCTTCCTTATGGCCTCTTATCTTCTGCTGTGGCTTCTTAGGGTAAGACTGATCTTTGCAATATTTGACAATTTCATAGAACCATGGCTTCCTCATCGGCCAGTTCTTCTTCCAATTCGACCAACATGATTTCCCTCTTCTCAACAACTTCTCCGTCTTGGGCCATCCTTGACATTTTTTCTTGACCCTTAAATAGGAAGGGTTTGTGATAGCAGGGAGGTGAAGCTTGTGGATGGAAATGGATTCGAGCCCTTCTACCCAGAGGGAACCTTAATGATGATGCCAACGAGGCAAGGGCGTCGGCCAGAATGTTCTGATTATGAGGAACATGGACAAAGACAACTTGGTGAACAGTTTGGCAAAAGCAACAGTGAGCTCTTGATATGGCTTGAGCTTGGGATCGCGTGTGCGATATTTGGTGAGCACCTGGCGAAGAATAAGTTGACTATCACCTATGACTCGCAATTCAGTGACCCAGAGGGAATAGGCAAGATTCAGACCTGCTAGAAGAGCCTCATATTCAGCCACGTTGTTGGTGACTGGAATGAGAGCTGAATGCCTCTGGGATAGTGACACCTTCGGGAGACAATACCAATACCTCTCCCCTGGGAATTCAAAGCTCCATCAAAATATAATGTCCACATCGGATCATCTGATTGGGTAATGGACATTAGTTCCTCATCTGAAACTCTGATTGAACATGATCAAACTTGGGGAGAGGGTGAGTGAGCGAGATGCCTCAGCTATGGCATAGCCTTTAATCGCCTTTTGCTGGATGTAGGTGATGTGAATTGAGATAGAAAACTTTGCCAGCGTGCTAGCCTATCAGTAAGGAAATTTTTCCAAAGAAATTTGATAGGATTCATCGAGCAATCAGGTGGACTTCATGAGCCAGAAAGTAATGTTTCAATTTCTGCACCACCCAAACAAGGGCGGCACAGGTCTTCTCCATGCGATGTACTTTCGCTCACAAGGGTTGAGAAGTTAGACAAGTAATAGGTTGCCGTTCCTGCCTTCTTCATGACTTGTGCCAGGACGGCTCCCACAGAGTCGTCAAGACTGAGATATATAGATCAAGGTTATATAGAACAGGTGGAGTGAGAACAGGCGGATTGGCTAGATACTCCTTAATCATTCAAAAGCTTTCTGGCCACTTAGAATCCCAACGAATTTGGTCCCTGATTTGGTCAACTCATAGAAAGGTCTGCACCTTTGCTGAGTGCTGGGACACAAAACCGGCAATGAACTGCAACCTCCCGATTAATCCTCGAACTTCTCTCAGATTCTTCGGGGTGGCATATCTCTAATCGGCCTTAGCCTTGTTGGATCTATCTCAATGCCCCTTTACTTACAATGAAGCCCAATAATTTACCGATGATACACCAAACACGCATTCTTTGGATTCTTTTCAATTGGAACTCCCTCGATCTTTGCAGACCTTTGCAAGGACCTCGAGATGTCGCCTAGTTTTGGATTTCACTACAAATCATCCACATATACCTCCAAATTTATGTGCATCATGTCATGAAATATTGCCATCATAGCCCTTTGGTAAGTGGCTCCAGCGTTCTTCAGCCCAAATGGCATGACCACATACAATAAGTTCCCCAGGGAGTAGTGAATGATGTTTTCTCTGATCCTCTTCTGCCAGCGTGAATTTGATTATATCCAGAAAATCCATCCATGAAATGAAAGAGTTTCATATCCTGCCGTGTTATCAATCAACACATCAATATGAGGCAAGGGAAATCATCCTTCGGACACGCGCGGTTAAGATCCCGGAAGTCAATACAAATTCTCCCTTTTCCATCCTTCTTCATGACGGGACTATGTTTGCCACCCACTGAGGATAAAGGACGACTCTAATAAACCTGGCTTTGTGGAGCTTGTCGACCTCTTCCTTCATTTTTAAAGCCATTTGAGGGCGGAAACGTCGTAACCTTTGCTTTACCGAGACTGACCCTGGTTTTAGAGTGAGACGGTGCTCAACCAAGGTGGAATCCAAACCCGGCATATCCTCATAGCTCCATGCGAACGTGTCCTTATATTCCTTGAGAACCTTAATTAATGCCTCTTCTTCAGATGATGGCAAATTATCACTTATGAGGATGATCCTAGGTCTTCCTCAGTTCCCAAGTTTATCTCTTTGGTAGACTCTTCTACAGCGGCTGACGGCTCGTCTAATCTCTCATTCCACTAGCATATGCGCTAGTCGCGTCCTCATATTCTTCATCTCATCTTCAATAGGATATTCCTTCATCGGTGATTTCATAAACCCCATACCCTTCATCAATCGCACAATCATTCTCACATTCTATCTCCGAGCAGTTGGATGGGATTTTCTAGCAATTGAGGATGGCTAGAATTGCTTGACACCTGCTGGCTAATCTAGAAGAACCGAACGAGGGATCTGCCTACCCTTAGATTTCTTCTTGGCACTACCCTTGACTAGTTATTCCTAGCTAGACTGACATTACTTACAGAAGAAGAAAAGAAAGAGAGATGGTGAAGAATGTACAGGGAAGGACCCCTCAGATGAGGGGTAGAGAAGGTCGCTCAGGGGACCTTGAATGAGTGGCCCGTGAGTCGGGGCACACTCGTGGGAGATATAGAGGTTTCCTCAAAGACAATGCGCTGTTGAGGAGTTGGGAATTGGCGTTTTTTTTTCATTTTCATTTTGATAACAAAACAGTGAAAAGAAATTGGAGGAGGTGAAAAGGGATTACAGCTAAGGGTTGTGGCTCGTAGAGCAGATCGTGATGAAAGACCTGGCGTGAGTTGAGAAACTCACGCAAGTGAATAAGTAAAGAAGGGGACCTGGGAGATCATCAGACAACGTCTGGCCCAGGAGGAGACAGCAACAAAGGCTGTGATAAGTGAATGGAGAAGATGACGACTAATGAGCCGTCAGTGCAATGTTGATGACGGATGATGATCCGTCGATGACAACACCTCCTGACGAGGAGGGTTTGACATTCTGGCAATAGTGGTGATATCCCCTGGCATTTGGAGATCGAAGGTGGCCCTTCTAGATGTGGAGGTGAGAACATTCTTTCCAGTGCAATGGATATATCTGGTATGTCAAACCATTTATACCATTCACAATCCAAGTGGACAATCTTTCCTTTTTTTGGAGTTTTTGAACATCCTTCAGCCAAGAATACATTCTGTAACCCCCCATGTGATTCTGGTGGAAGATCTCCCATCTGAACGACGGGCCCCTTCTTGAAATGTGAGGACAAAGTCCAAGTGAGGGGTTTCCGTCTGATTCGAACTGCCCCTTAAAACCAAGCCAGCTCTACAGACCGCTTTGTCTTTGAGTGGTCTCAACCTTCCTTGCAATTGTGCCCCTAAGCCTTTGCCCTCTTGATAGCCAATATTTCTCATAATCTCCCATCCTTTGGAACGGAATGGGAGATGGTTGCACAGGAAACGGCTTTTGTTGTGTGAAGGGAGCACGGCAGGGATCACGGACATCTAACAAGGATAGTATGGGCCGATGAGTCGGCCAGACCGAGGGCAAAGAGGTGGTGATAGCATCCACCGTAGAACAGAGGGGCATGCTCATTACCTTGATAACCCATCCTTTGTATGGAAATTTCAAACACTGATGATTGGTGGATGGTACAGCATTCATGGCTTCAATGTAGGTACGGCCTAGTATAGCCTTGAAAGTGGGATCCATATCAAGGATATGGAATTCCGTGAAGACTGATACAGGGCCTAGTTCTACATTGAGGGTAATCATCCCCATTGGCGGCCTTTTACTATTGTCATAGGCCGTGACTGTGATTGAGGAGGGCATGAGTTGTTCTTCATCAACCCCACATGCTTGGAGAGTACTGGGGAAATCACATTTATAGACGCGCCCGTGTCCACCAGGCACGGATCCACTGACCATTGATTTTTACCGCAATACACAACGCATATTTTCGAGCTTCCTTGGGGGCAAGCTCGTGATTATGGAACATGATGGGCGGTTGTGTATCGGTGGGCGTCAGGACTGCCGAGATTTTCTCCGCAGGGAGATCCTCATTCACCATGACTTTTTGGAGATATTCCCTTAAAGCTTCTTGGTGAGATGTGGATCTTTTGATCAACTCGAGGATGGAGATACGGGCAGGCGTCTTATCCAGATGTTTCAACAAGTCATACTGGGTCCCAGGGATGGACTCTTCTGACTGCTCTTCCTTATCTTTCTCTGGCTGAGACTGTTCGGGGGCCTGACTATTCTGGGGAAACACCCGGTGGAACATCTTTCCACTCCGGAGCACCATTGCTTGTGGGTCTTGTTGCACCTCTATGGTATTGGGTGTGGATTTTAACAGGGGTTTGAGAGGTAATGGTGAAGGAACAGTTGGTGGTATAGGGGTGATGACGGATGTAAAGGTTTTAATTAGGGGTTTGTTTGGTGGGGGAATGGTAGAGTGGTGGATGATAAGGGGCTTAGATGGTGGAGGTAGATTAGAAGTAGAAGGGACCTCGGATGAGTGGTGGATAATAAGGGGCTTAGATGGTGGAGGAGGAGGTTCAATGGAGGTAGAGGCGGATGACGCGTCATACGGGTAATGGGCGGTAAAGAAGTTAAAAGGTTGGGGTAGAGATTCAATAGAGGTAGGTGGTGAAGTAGAGGGATAAGAGGTAATGAGAGGGTTTAGAGGTAAAGGAGATGTGATAGATGGTATTGGGTGATGGACTGGTGGTGAATTGACGATAGGGGTACGAATAAGAGGGCGTGATGGCTGTGGAAAGGAAGAAGGACCAAATAGGGGTTGTGAGGGGGTTGGGTGATAAGAAGATGATGTTCGAAGGAGACGAGGAGGCTGATTAGTAACATGGCTGGTAGCAAGGACAGAGGTGCTTTCCAAATGCCAAGTTTGCTCTCTTCCAACTTCCGGGAAGGAGGAAATGGGATTAGCCTGGTGGTTAGGCTGTTGGTGCTCCGGAAGTGGATTATGGATGATGCCCATATTAGGCTGCTGTTGTGGGGCCTGCTGTGTGCTGTTGTTGTTGTGTGGTTGTTGGGTGCTGAGGCCTAGGCGGAGGTCTCCTGGCCTTCAGGGTGGCGATGTATCGTCTCATTTCATCCCAATCAATTTCACCCTGATCATTCATGTCATAAATGTAATCTTTGAAGTTAAAACAATTCTCGACCGTATGACCTGGTTGCCTGTGATAGACACAGTACCTGGAGGTATCAGCATTCGGGGGCCATGCAAACTTTTCTTTGGGCAAAGTGAGTGCATTGGCAGCCATAAGGGCGTTGAAAATATCCGGCAAGGCTTCAGGCAATGGTGGATAATGGGCTCTTTTGGGTCCAATGGGCCTCATCCGTTGTTGTGGTGGGCCGTAATTTCCCGGAGGTGGAACTTGGTGATATTGAGGTTGGGGTTGTTGCTGTTGTTGCTGGGGATGGAAGGGTTGAGGCATGTTTTTTGAAGGGGGTTATTTTGGGGTGGAGGACGATAAAGGGGTGGACCTTGTTGAAAGGGAGGTCGTAAAACTTGACGAGGCCTTGGGTTAACTGGTTGGTTGGGGCCGCCAAGCACACTCACTTGCTCATTTATGACGACTCCCTCAGTTGTTCCTCCTTGAACACCGTGCCTGTTTTCTTAAACACCCTAGGCTTTGGGGGTTCAAACATATGCATGATGGGGGAATCTTTTAATTGGGTCTGGATATACCGAGCCCTCTCATAAAGTTCCTCCATCGTAGTAAGCTTATTCATGGCCAAAATGTGTCTAAACTGCGGGGTTGCATTAGACACGATCATTTTCACTTGCTCGGGTTCTGAAAGGGTATCCTTTATTATCGGCCAGGGACCTCCATCTATCAGCATACTGGACAAAATCTTCGTGACCTCATTTTCTCAGCAACTAGGTCGGTGATAGAAAGGGAGGGACCGACCCTATCCCGGTACTTCTGAATGAATTTGGCTTGACACGTCAAAATCCTCAGCCTCACTCGGTTCTAGAGAATAGAACCATTCTAGGGCGGGACCATCCAAGTGATCTCGAAAAAGTAAGCCAGGGATTTTGGATCGTTCTGCCATGAGGAAGATTCATACATGAAATCCTTGATGTGAATAGAAGGATTTCCCGTACCGTTATACCTACGATATGTAGGCATTTCGGAGGGAGGGAGATGAAATGTGGGAAGATTTGGCAGGGAAATGTCAAGGCAGACTTCCCATGTACCTCTTTCTTGAAATTTCGGAACTCCTCGTTCATTTCATTGAATTTGTTGAGGAGAGACTGAGTGAGGTCCTCGGCAGGTGGAGGTTGGGCCTGCCACTGAGGCTGAGAAGGCCTACCAAGGGCCTGAGAGGGAATCCTGAACCAGAAGGGTATGGTGGCCCAGTAGTGGACGGACCCGTTTGGGGTACCGTATGAAGGATGGCAGGGCTTGAGATTGTGGAGGGGGAAATTGTAAGAGGGGCTGTTGGCTCGCCTGTCCTTGAAGTGAGAAGAAGGGGCAACCTGTACATGTGATGGGGATACATAGCCTGGAGCGGCTGTTGGTAGGATGTGGGAGCCGGAGTTGACTCCTGAGGAGGGGGGAGAATACAGACTTCCCTTTAAAATGGCCTGAAAGGCCAGAAGTTGCTCAGGGCTGAGCTGTGTAGTAGCGAGGGCACCCAACAGGGAGAAGATATCCTGGGGTGGAGCTAGTTCCCGTGGAACAGTGAGACCTCTTGTGAGGTCTCACGGGAGGGGCCTGAGTCCATTGCGTGGACCGTGGGTCAGCTGACTGACCACGACCTGATTGATTCTCTTCGGAAGAGTCGTGAGCCATTCCTGTAATTTTACCAGAACGTAAATGCATACACTAGCAAACAAGTATCAGAGATTAACAGACAAGTGGATGATCTTACGCCATTTTTTTGTTTTAACCTTTTTTGTGTTTTGATTTAATTAATTTTTTTGATTTTTTTTCTTTTTTTTTGATTTTAACAAATATAAAATTCACACTTAGTAGGAGGGACCCTAATTGCACTTTGTTTTACCGCCGTGTCAGCTAGGGGCACTCGTCTCACCACGAATAGGTAACTAACTCCGGGGTACTTCAGTGGTACAACCAGCCCAGTGAACGAAGAGGGAATCCTTCGCTGTCGGGGACTTACGGAGGTCCCAATGGAGGAGATCCTAGTCCGTCGAGAGGAATTCCCGACGGAGAGTCCTTCCTTCACCGAGAGGGGTTAATCCTTAAATAAGTAAAAGAAAGAAAAGAAAAGGGGTAAATGCATGAAATGCAGTGCTGAATAAAAGACACAAATACCAGAGATACACACACAAATAGAACAGAGATAATCACAATGATATAACAGAGATATAAAAGCAATAAACAGATGGAGTAGGATACAACCGTTCCTCTTTCCGAGACACGTAGATCACTTGAAAAAAAGAGAAAGGGGCTCTAAGGGTGCACGTAGTGCACGAGGGGAATGACGTAGCGCACGTGGGCGCAATAAGGAGGGGGGGCATGAGGGTGCCAAATAGAGGGGAACAAGGAGGGGCACACGTGGGTGCCAAATGGAGGAGGGCACACGTGGGTGCCGAATGGAGGAGAAGGGGCACACGTGGGTGCTAAATGGAGGGGAAATGCACGTGGTGCACGAGAAACGTTAACCTCTCAAGTAACCACAAAGGACCGGGGAGGGGAGTGCACGAAGTGCACGGGGAAGTGGGCGCACTTGGGCGCAGTAGGGAAGGGCACACGTGGGTGCCGAAAAGGAGGGGCACACGTGGGTGCCGAATAGTTTGTGGGTAACCAGAAAAAAAGCAAAAAAGCAGGTCCCACCGTGATCGCCAGAGATGTGAACGCGTCACGTGTGGATGGAAAGAGAGAGAGATGTGGGGTTTCCCTCTCTCTTTAATAAAGGGTGAAAGAAATGAGGATAAAAATAATGGAAACGCGCGCTGTAGGGGATATGGAGAACGGTGGACAAGTACGACCTACAGATGACACTCTAATGGAGACATAGAGAATTTAGACTGGAGAACTCCGTACGTGGCGGAGATAGGGTCCGAAGACCCTCTCGCAAACTGAAACCCCTTCCCGGTAGGCGTGACCCACCGTTCCGAGAGCAGCTTTTCAGATACCGAATTCGAGTCCTGGACTCTAGTAATAGAATTTGACAGACGGAAGACACGTAGACTCGAATTTGTAACGATATATCACTCCTCGGACAAGTTACAAGAACAACATGAATAAAAGCATCACCACCGCAGGACATTGGTCTTTGCGGGGGTTTTAACAATAATATTAATATGAGCAGTAATTAATAAATGTACATATAAACCACCGCGAGACATTGACCTTACGGGATTTTTAATGCAACATAAATAATACATATAGTATATATATAAACCACCACGAGACATTGGCCTCTGCGGGGTTTTTAATGCAATATAATAATAAATAATAAGTATATATATACCACCACGAGACATTGGCCTCTGCGGGGGTTTTTATTAATATAAATAATAAATATAAATATATATTACACACCCACGAGACATTGGCCTCTGCGGGGTTTTTACATAACATAGATAATAAATATAAGTATATAAATATATAAACCACCACGAGACTGTGGCCTCTGCGGGGTTTTTACTATGACATAAATAATAAGTATAAGTATATATATAGATATAGAAACCACCACGAGATTGTGACCTCTGCGGGGTTTTTACTATGACATAAATAATAAGTATAAGTATATATATATATATATATATAGAAACCACCACGAGACTGTGGCCTCTGCGGGGTTTTTAATGCGACATAAATAATATAAATAATAAATATATGTATATAAATATATATATATATATATATATATATATATATATATAATATATATATATATATATATATATATATAGAAACCACCACGAGACTGTGGCCTCTGCGGGGTCTTTACTATATATAAGTATATGTGACAGGAAAGGAAAAGGGATCAAATAAACCGCCGCGAGATGTTGATCTCCGCGGGATTTAGAGCGATGATAGGGGAATGCTGAAATTAAATAGTTAGGGGTTAGATAGTAAAGTGTGGAAAATAAAATATTGAAATAGAAATGGTCGTGGGAGGTGACCCACCGCACCAGTTAGGAGTTAGATATACAGAAAGTAAACGACAGAAACCGCCGCGGGGAATATAATCCTCCGCGCGGGTGAGGCCAAAGACAGAAGAAGATGACCGCTGCAGGAAGTGACTCTCCGCGGGTATTATTAAAAATAAAGAAAATTAATGAAGCGCGCGTTAGAATATTGTGATCGCCAGGGACCGAGGGTCCCGAACGGATTGATCGTTTTCGCCTTTGACACGGGGTTATGCGGGCTCCAACTTCCTCTTCTTTCGACAGGCCGAAGAAGAGGGCCTTTAACTGGTTACCCCTGGTTGGTGTGTTTAAAACCCCTTTAGAACTAAAAGGGTGGGAGAATGACATGATGAAATGCACGAACACACAAAAAAATACCCACAAGGGAGGCCCTCTCGGAGAGAAAGGCATGGCACATGTGCTAAGATGATGCATGCGATATAATTAACCGACTGATTAAAAATAAGAAAGGGGGAGAAAAGTTTATCAGAGGAGACCGGCGACAAGCTTTGAGAAGGGCTTCAATAGTACGAGCGACAAGACCGAGGGCCTTCAAAATAGACCTCACAAACTGCTTAAAGAGGGGAACGGGGAACACAAACACATTTATATAATAGACATGTATAGTTACATAGATGAAGAGAAGATAGATATATATAGCTATATATGTATATACATGATGGGAAAAGATATAGAGTTAAATATATGAAAATATAATGAAAAGATATATATAGCTAATATATATACGTGTGAGGAGGAGGTTATTTATGGTTGAAATATATATATATATATATATATATGTATATATATATTATGAGAAAGATAAAAGGACTCTCTTTTCTTTTCACTTTTTTTAACTTTATTTTTTTATTTAAGAGAAAGAAAATATAAGATTAAAAAGAAGATAAAATATTAAATTATAAAAAGTAGAATCGGTTATATATGTATAATATATTTATATATGAGAGGAGAGAGGAGTGGGGAGAATGAGAGAGGAAGAGGGAGGGAGAAAAATAATAAAAAAATAGAAATAAGAGAGAGAGAGAGAGATAGTGTATGGGGGAGGGAGAACGTATGGGGGAGAGGATTAAAAAAAATAAAAAAAAATGAGAGAGAGGGATCGAGAGGGTGAGAGAGAGGATTAAAGAAAAATAAATAAATAAAAAAATTGTGTGAGAGAGGGAGGACAGAGAGAAAGAGAGAGGGAGAGAGAGAGAGAAGAAGTGAGAGAGGGAGAGAAAGAGAGAGGAAATGGGAGAGAGGGAGAGAGAAAACGGGAGAGGGAGAGAGAGAGAGGAAACGGGAGAGAGGGAGAGAGAGGGAGAGAGAAAACGGGAGAGGGAGAGAGAGAGGCAATGAGAGGAGAGAGAGATCGCAGCAGCAGTGCCGCGAGAGAGAGAGAGAGAGAGAGAGAGAGAGAGAGAGAGAGAGAGAGAGAGAGAGAACGGGAGGGAGAGAGAGGTGGTGAGAGGAAAGAGAGAGAGATCGACGGGAGAGAGGGAGAGAGAGGGAGACGGTGGGACGAGAGAGAGATGGAGACGGGAGAGATGAGAGGGAGAGAGCTGTGAGGGGGGGAAGAAGAGAGAGAGAATACGGAGGGAGGGAGAGGGAGAGATGCGAGAGAGAGAAACGGAGAGGGGGGGACGAGAGAGAGATGCGAGAGAGAGACGGAGAGAGGGAGAGCGGGAGGCCGGGAGGTGGCTGTGGCTGGCGTAGGCGACGACGGCGGCAACGGCGAGCGTCAGAGTGGCGGACAACGGTGGCAACGGCGGGCGGCGGAGTGGCGGACGGCGTCGCGGCGGTGCCGGTGGGGGTTGGCGAGGCTCACGGGCGGATGCGCAGGGGGTCTCGCGGGTGGTGACGGTGCAGGTGTGGGGCTTCGGACGGTTGTAGTAGAGTGAGGGGGGGCGACGAGGGGCGTCCGGTGTAGTCGCTAGCAGACGGTTGGAGGTGGTGGCGACGGTCGGAGAGGGCGGCCGGTGGTGCTCGCGGGCGTGGCCGGAGGTGAGGGGGATGGCGATGGGTGGCAGGAGCTCGTGGACGATGGGACTAGCCAGAGGGGAACGGCAGCGGTGGCGACGAGGGTGTGGCGCCCCTTCCCGCGATCCCGTATCGCGTCCGGGACGTCACAGCGGATGTACGGAAGTGTTGTGGGCCGAATATTTGCAAGGCGATAAAGGCCAAACCATCACAAATTCCAAAAGAAAACATAACCATACCATTTCCATAAGATAAAACACTCATAATTTACATCGTATACGGAATATTACATATCTCTACTCAAAAGTCATATTTACATTCATTATTCAAAAGAAAACCAAATCTATTTATTCTACGCAGCGGAATCCAAACTACGCCCGGGATCACCCTCCGACCTACTGTCCGTCAGAGTCGAGGTACACACTGGTCAGTTTCCTGAAATGGTTAGGCAACAGATATGAGTCCACAGACTCAGTAGGCATCAAAACCAATCACATGCTTATCATATACTAAACTGTGCAAATCCATGATATATATAAAGCTAATCACAATTTCACTGAATTGTACGTATACTATGAATGCGAAGGAAATATAAAGAGCAAAGTAATTTTCAGATTTATAAACAAATGCGTATAACAAATCTTATCTGACTTATATATATATGGCATAATACATATTTTAGCTAAATCAGAGCTTATACAGATGAACTTATTCTCAGATCATATCAAAGTCATATATCAAATCTGAACTTCATATTATTTGGCAGCATATATTGGACAGGCATCCCGTCACTAAAAGCAGTAGCAAACACATACATAGGCATCCATACGTCGACATAAAGATAAAAGGTCTAAACGCTGGAGCCTGTCGGCCTTGATCAACCACGCAGGATCGGGAGTTAATACTCCACCATTCCCCAGATAATTTTCTTATTCTGGGTTCCGGATTTTTCAGAAGTCCGTTTATCCTCGGAAATGGGCCTAATCCCGTAGCGGAAGCTAACTACGGTTTGTCGCCCCACACCTCCTTAAAGTGACACAGTCCATATGCTTAATCAAATTTTTATTCTTATTATGATGCTTATTACATAGTTGTCTCGATACTTAAAACTTACCATTGAACTTTATAAAATAACTGGATCATATTTTAATATTATTAACTAAATATATAAACATTTGAAGAGATTAGAGTAGAGAGAGAGTAGAGAGAGAAAGTAGAGGGAGAAAGTAGAAAGAGATTAGAGAGAAAATATAATTTGTACAGAATGGCAACTAAATAAATAACTGATTCTAAACATAGATCATTGGGTTAAACAAATCAATGACTTAAATTACATTTCAAACAAAATCAAATCAAAGAAATATAATTAACAAATAACATGCACTCGGTTTATCGTGCCTACCTTTAGGGTGGTCTTCCGAATTAAACTTAGTATCTCACCCGAGCTCCCGCAGAAGTCCTTGCGTAGGAAAAGATAATTTTCCCGTTCCAGATACGTAAAGAAAGGCGAAATTGTCTAAATAAGTTTCAAATCCTTCGTCCAAGTGTTTATTAATTATTTATATTATTCTAATACTGTATTATCTTCTCCGTTTATTAATAAGAGAATGGTAGTGAGAGAGACATTTAGAGAGAGAAAGTGGAGAGAGAGTAGAGAGAAGTAGAGAGAGAAACTAGAGAGAATGTAGAGAGAGAAATTAGAGAGAGAAAGTTAGAGAGAGAAAGTTAGAGAGAGTAGAGAAAGAAGTAGAGAGAGATATTTAAAGAGAAAAAACTAGGGAGAGAAATAGAGAGAGAATTTAGAGAGAGAAAGTAGAGAGTAGAGAGAATAGAGAGAGAAAGTAGATAGAAAGAGAGAAAATAAAGAGATTAGAGAGAGAAAATAAAGAGGGTGTAGAGAGAGAAAATAGAGCGAGAAAAGAGAGAGATAATAAAGAGAGTGTAGAGAGAGAAAATAGAGAGAGAAACTAAAGAAAGAGTAGAGAGGTAAAGTAGAGAGAGTAGAGAGAGAAATAAAAAGGAGAAAATAAAAATATTTAAGAGAGAGATAGAGATGGGAGAGAGAGAGAGTGTGTGTGTGTGTGTGTGTGTGAGAGAGAGAGAGAGAGAGAGAGAGAGAGAGAGAGAGAGTTGGAGGGGGAGAGGGGGGTGTTGGAGTGGAAGGGAAAGAGTGGGAGAGGGGGTATATAGGGGGGAGGGGAAGATAAGATAAGAAGAAGGAGGAGGGGATAAGGATGAGGGGAGGGGATGAGAAGAAGAGGATATGGAGGGGGAGGATTACATAGGAGATATATTTGGGTTATATTATATATATTTGTTTATTTTGGATTTTTATAATAAAAACCCCAAAAAATTAACAATAACATAATTTCTAAGAACTAATTCACTATATCTTATTTTTGACCTTCCAAACGTCAAAATTTGAAAAAGTGTTCAACATGAAATTTGTAGATCTTGAATTCTCTATCCAAGGGCCTAATATTGATTATAGTCTGACATTCCTATGAAAAGTTATACATTATTAAAGTGAGATAGCTATTTAATTTACTTAATAAGGTTCGTTACATAATACGTTCAAGGTACTAGACTTTAATTAAGGTAACATAAAATTTATATGGACTAACTATAAGATATTTAACTATCTTTCAGTTTCAGACATGTTGGGGTGTTACAAGGTGCTCGCGAAGGGGACTACGGCGGTCGGAGGGAGTTGGCTTGCGGACGTTAGAGCGGCTGGAAGTTGCTGTGTGCGTGGGCTGGGGGTCTCAGTGGCGGTGCAGTGGATGGGGGGGTGGATTCGCGGGGAGGTCTCGCGAAGGGGAGGCTGGCTGTGTGAGGGGCGGTGTGCAGAGAATGAAAGATGGTGAGGGGGAGTGTGGTGTAGCAGGGAGGTGGTTGCGGCTAAAGAGAGAAAGAGAGGGAGTGGGAGAGGGTTGAGGAGGGCCGGATCGCGAGGGAAGAGACGGGGAAGGAGTGCTGCGGTGAGAGCTGAAGGGAATGAGAGAGAACGTGGGGGGTTGGCTATGGTGGTGCTGTGAGGGGTCGAGGGAGTGTGTGTGTGTGCCGTAGGGGAGGGGGATATGTGCAGTAAGGTGAGAGGGAAAGAAAGAGAGAGAGATGGGAGAGGAGACGATGGGGAGGGTGATGGAGAAATTTCGTGAGAAGGAGGGAGAGAATAGAGAAATAGAAAGGGAATTGAGGATAAGATATATATATACATATATATTATTTTTATTTTTATTATTTTGTTTGTTTTATTTATTTTTGTTTGCTTTTTTATGTTTTTTTATTTATTTTTTTATAATTATCATATCTTTTACTTTTTAATAAATGTATTTATTTTATACATATAATAATCACTTATATATATTTACAAAAATATTATTAAAGAAAAGTAATTACATTTTTTTATGTAAATATAATTATACACACATTTTTTTGGATTTCATTTTCTCTTTTGTTTATTTATATGTACACATATTTTAATTTTCTCCCCTCTCACAAAATGAATGCAATTTAACCAAAATTAGGGAAATCACTCAAATAAAGAAAAGGTAAGCCACTTTAGGGCATTACAGTACAATATGGGATTTACTCATCGTTAATGTCGGAAATGGCGTGTTTACAGTAGGTTCGTAGTGTTCTTCCTTGGCCTCAACAACCTTGGATAGTGGTATCCATCATTACTGTTCCACCTAAATTTAAGTTCCAATCAACTTACGAGATCTTTCTACTTCATTTATCTCCTGAATTAAGTAGTTGCACTTATGCATATTCATATAACATCAAAAGTTAGATTTACATGCATGTTGACAGTTTTCAAGATGAGTTTAAGTATATTGTAATGGTGGGGTGGAGTGCAGTCTTATATTGGGTTCTTATTGAGTCGTCGTACTCAGATGATTTTTTACCCTTCATTTTAGGTGCTGATCAGTGAGATTTTGGGCATGGCTGTAGGTGGTGCTGACTAGAGTTTGGAGTTTGCTGTGCTCGTGCTGTAGGAGTGTTTGGAGGCAGTGAGCGAGTTTAGAGCTTTTTGTTGTTTTGGTCACGGTGTCTTGTATGGGCTTTATGAACTAATGACATACATGATGTATGTATGATACAAGGCCATGAATGGAAACAGCCTCCTTGGTTTACTATTTCTATGGCGTATGTGCGTATGTTTCATTCAAATGCAGTGGAATGGGCGATGTCATGTCTTCAGGTGTTGACTGATAGTCACAAAACTCGTCGTCAAAAGTCGTGTCACATAATTTTAAAAATTAATCGAACTCACGCACTTAAAAAGATTGAAATTAAGCATGAGATGAAAAATTCTTATATTTGAAAGATCTGAATTTTGAGTGAGATATTGAAAAGAGAAATAAAATTGCATAAACTCAATCCTAACTAAAGAAGATGAGAGGGTTAAGGAGAGAAATTAGAAAGAGAGATAAAGAGAACTAGAAAACCACAATTGAACATGATGAACTTTTATTACTAATGAAAGTGACAATTACAACCAAAAGAAAATGAAAATTACAACTTGGAAATAAAAGAGAAGGTGAAGAAATAAGAGTCGAGAAATTGAGATGAAGAACGTCGCCGTCTCCTTGTCAAGTCTTTGAGTGGACCGCTTCGCCATGGAGATAGACGCCGTTGAGAGAATCAAAGGAATAATCTCCACCTTGGGATGTGTGAAGAAAATAGAGGAAGAAGAAATAGATAGAAGAAGAAGAAGAAAAAGACCAAATTGAAAACGCAGTAAAACTAAATTGAAAACAGAGGGTTAGAAGAAGAATAATAACTTTAAATATAGAAGGAATTAGAAGAAGTGAAAGAAGAGAAAGTTGTAGATCAGAGAAATAGAAAGAACTTTTGTGAAGAGTGTAGAGAGAGAAAATATGGGAAAGAGGGTGAAAAATGAGGAAGAACAGAAGATATCGGCGCGGGTGAACAGTAAAAATATAAAAACTGAACTTTGAAAAAGAAAGAATAACTTTAAAATTAAAAAGAATTAAAGGAAGATGAAGAAGAAGAAAATTTAAATCTTTGAAAAACGAATAAGTTTGATGAAGAGACTGAGATGAAAAGAGGATAATAAGATGGTGAAAACAGAGGAAGAACAAAATTATGAAAAACGGATGAACAGTAAAAATGAAAAGACAGAACCTTGAAAAATTTGAAATAGCTTGAAAACGGGAGAGATTTATTTAGAGGAAGAGGAAGAAGAAGAATTTGCAGAGAACTTAAAAATGAAGAACTTTGTAGAAGAAAGTAATTTAAAAAGATAACTAGAAAAGTATGTAAAGAGGCTAAGAAAGGGCTAAAATCTCTTCTCAGTTTGCTCCGGGTAACTATTTATAATGCACAAGGATTCCCACGATCATGGGTTCAAAGATCAACTTAAAATCCTATTTTTAAACATCCCATCTTGCTCAAACTAGGTAGGATAACATCAAACGTGGGAAGATTGCTTCAAAAAGATCTTGCCATTTCCGTTTCTTCTTGCAAAAGAAATGGCGTCCAACCTTGTTGGCGCAAATTAAAATAGCGACTCCCATAGTGGTCGCTCATTCTTGTTCCCTTTCTTTGATATTTTTCTTTTTTTCTATAGATCGAGGAAATGACGACTGTTCAGACATTCGCTAAATTTTTTTTCTATTTTTTTCTTGATTTTCTGCATAAATAAATGAGCGTCCACTCAAGTGGTCGCTATATCTTTTTTCATCAATTAGCGCCTAGTGAACAGTCACACATTCTCTTCCCAAAGAATTCGCGTCAGCTTCAAAGGCCGTAGATCCCTCTTTATTTTTCAGTTGTTCTTCTTTTTCTAAATTCAAAAAATGAATTTGCGTCCGTTGGTGCAGTAGCTAAATTTTTCTTTCTCTTTTTTTTAGTCAAACAAATGGGCGCCCGTTTGCTCGGTCGCTATTTCTTTTTTTCCACAAAAATCTTTAAAAATGGCGTTTGATCAACAGGTCACTATTTTCTGAAAATTCAAAAAATTTAAATAATCAATGTATTTCAAAAAAAATATTTCTCAAATATTTGTGCAAATTCTTGAATATTTCTCACATGTTCATTTTGGCTCAAAAAGATGATAAAATACATACAGACTCAAATTATTTGTGAGAATGAAATTAACTTCTCATGTTACAGAACTTTATTCATTTAATGCTCAATGACGATGAATGTGATGTAAATTATGATATAAAATATAGCATTTATCATTGACACTCTCTGCCACATTCAAGTTTGTGTGGTACCATCTGACCGTCTAGCCCTACGCTAACGAGCATCACATGACTGGTTGTCAATCAATGGGTCAGGCCACTAGTCTTGAAAGTGACATGGTGACTAGGGTTATGGCATAACCAGTCGTCAATCGACGGGTAAGGTCACTAGTCATGAATGTGACGTGGAAACTATAGCTATGGCATAATCGGTCATCAATCGACGGACTGGGCCCACTAGTCTCGAAAGTGACGTGGCCACTAGGGCTATGGCATAACCAGTCGTCAATCTACGGGTCGGGCCACTAATCGTAAAGTCATGGCTGCTAGGACTATGGCACAACAAGTCACCTCTCCGTTGGCTAGGCCAATATTGGCAACTATAAATTTTATTGATAATCATGTGGTTACGTACATGAGCAAAGGAAGACAAAGGAGGGGGCGAATGGTTGCCGACGATGCTTGTGGTTTCCTAGGCCTGGCCTTTCCTTGGATGCTGGAGATGACTGGGAGCGGCCTACTGGACCCTCTATATGCCCCCCTTGCCCAAGAGGAAATGTAGTGAGTTGGTCATTTCCATATGCTTAAATAGGGCTACAACTCTAGCTTGTCTCGTAGGCGTTAGCACTATGGCTTTCAGTTAATTTTCCACATACGGCATCAAAAGTGTTATATATGTTACAACACTTTGCATTCATATTCTTGGGAATTGGATTACATCACCCGTGGAGACAAGATTACAGAGCCTGAGAAAGAGGGAGAGAGCCAGGATACAGAGCCTGAGAATGGGCTACAAAGAGATTGTCAGTTATGCAGGTAATCGGTTGAGCCTCCAAGCGTTTGCTGATGCTTATGGATGGTACTTTAGGTGTTGCTTTACCAAGGCTTCTGAGCTCTGCATCCGTGCTTTGGAGCCTTCTTGGGCGGAAGAGGAGCTAGCGTGGGTTGTGGGGAGATTCCTCTTGAATGCTCATCCATAATCGGTTCTCCACGCTGATGACCATCAAGGCAGAAGAGTTGGGGATTGAGCTTCTACGCTTAAGCTTCTTCCTACCTGACGGAGTCTACTGGGCATTTATGGGGCCTGAATATATGTAGGCGCACTAAGCTAGGGGTTGCTGCCTCTGACGATACACCCTTGACACCGACCCTATCGAAGGTTCTTCTCCACGTGCTTCATCGTCGTGGTGTCGCTCCTTGAGGTCATAGATCTCCAAGTTAGAAGATGTAGGCTCAGCAGCCGCTTGGTTGAATCGTAGGAGCGCCGTTGGGGAGACGAAGAGGAGGCTAGAAGTGGACCTATTGGAACCTGATTTGGGGATTCTTGGCATGGGTGGTGGCCGCCTTCGACTGCAGGTAGCCTGGGGATCCTGGGCTAGAGTTGGGTCGACCATCCCACGCTGCATAATGGGGCACATGAGATTATCTCATCGGGCTTCTCAGGTGGCCCGTCCGATGTAGCTACCGTCTAGAGAGTATCTCACTGAGCTTCTCCTGCAAAAATAAGTTCTCACCGAGGTGGATGTTTCTCAAGAGAACCCTCTGATGCTTAAGTCAGTGTGCGAGTATAAGAGTGTTGAAGGGATTCTCTGAAGTGGGAAAAGCCAAGGTCTACTGTAGCAGCCCGGTGGTTAGGTGATGGATGAGAGATCGTTGCAAGAGTGACTTTTCCATGTGGTGACCTTGCAAGAGAGAGATATATATATATTGAAGTGGGAGGCTCGACATTATTTGTCTTGCGTCACCTTGCATTTTCATGTGTACTTGGAAGGGGCCGCTAAAGCCCCTATTTATAGACGAGAGCGAGCGAAGGAGCTTTGGGCAATAAGCTTTGTGCTCTCGAAAGACCGTACAAAGTAGCACACCAATTAGAGGTGCAAGAGTCTTAGGATGGGGAACAGATCACTGCATCGCGGATATGCTTACGTTAGCCCTTGATGATGGCAGTTTCGAAATCTCGAGACCAAAAGAAATCTCGATTTAGGCGAGAACCGCTGCACATGGCAAAGATCAATGGTACTTGACACGTCAAGTATAATATAAGTTTGGATATTAATATATGAAATCTATATTATTTGTATGGAACTGATATTAAAAGAATGTAGAAGAAGATGATCTAAAGGGAAAGAGTTGAGTGTGGGCGAGAGAGTAAAAAAAAATCAAGATGTAGAGGTGAGAAAATGGTCTTTCAGATCCCGTACCACACTTTCAAGATTTGTTTAGTTGGGGAAGGACATCCAACCACCCGTGGAAGTCTGCACGCAGTGGAAAGACGACGTCAGAAGGAGCCCTGGTTGTCCCTCTGATGCTTTAGTCAGGATTACGTCGAGGCGAAGAACAGTAGGAGAGAGAGAGAGAGAGGGAGAGAGAGAGTAGAGCAAACAAGCCTAGGAGTTGGAGTCTGGTTCTTGGATGTGCTCGCTGCGTCCGACGAGTGCTCGGAGAGTACTCGCTGGGCGTAGGGCGTGCTCGGGGGCTTCTGTCTTCTTATCTCTCCGTTCTTCTCTGTGTGTCTATGTGTGCCTGTGTATGCCTCTGTTTGCATGTGTATCCCTATATGCATGTGTATCTCCCCCTCCGGGTCTAACCGGAGACTTATTTATATAGGTCACCTTGGCGATGCAGACCCGTTTCCTAACGGGGAAAGGCGTAAGTCATGGGGTAATGCCCCCTTAATCGTGGGTGGAGTTTCCCGTTGTTCTCGTGCTTAATCGAGAAGTGTGGTCTCGGGACGAGAATCCTAGCGTAGTGGGTGTGACCTCGTCTCTACCGGAGAAGAGGCTTACAATGGCGGGAGTAAACGTTCGGTCGCTGGAGGGTCGTCTGGCGTCTAGGGCGCCCGCGTTGATGTCTCCAGTGGGCTAGCGAACCCTTGATATACTTTTATTGGGCCGTCAGGTTTTGGGCCGTAGGTTGTCGGGCGACCTACTTAGATTCCAACTAGACCGGGCTGATGCGGCCCCAATGCCGGTGGGCCGTATGTGATACACCCAGTTAATTTTGCCCTCCTCACAGGGAACTGAGTTTTTTATAGGCTAAATTCTAACATTTTACATCCATGTAGACCACATTGGATTTGTTAGGCTTGCATACTTTGTTATAATATTTTCATTGAATTTGATGGATCGTAATCAAACATCTACCATTAATTGCGACATCAAAAATAATATTGATAGTACTCAATTACTAATCAAAAAGATAAAATTACATACTTTGTTATCATATTTGTATTGAATTTGATGGAGCATAATCAAACATCTACCATTAATTGCGATATCAAAAATAATATCGATAGTACTTAATTACTAATTAAAATGAGAAAATTACCAAAAAGTCAAAAAAAATTTCAAAGTATCTAAAAGAGGTACTCTAGTTTTAAAATATCTAAAAATGGCGTTCTTTATAAACCTAATATGCATAAAAGACGAGACTTTTTTCCTAACATACTACCAAACATGCCCTCAATTATTTCACAAATGAAAATTTCTAATTCAAATATCACAATCTTTTAGCATATCAAACCGAGGTAGAAAGGGACTGATTATTCATTAGCTAGGTCAAAATATAAAGTTAACTTATTCCAATCATTATCAAAGGGGAGGATCAACTAATTTATAAGCTATCATTTTATGTACAAAAATTTATATTTCAGTATATTTATTTTGTTGTGATTGTTTCTTTTTCTATGTGTCTATCTCGATGTAAGTTGAGGAGGTTAAAATAGATTTTTTGTTGTTACATAGCCTATTGATATGAAATCAGGAGATACCGGAGGGAAACAAGGGATCCGGGTTGGGGTGTCCACTATTAGGTTTGGCTCTATCTAGGGTTATTTTTTTTAAAACCGAACTCCACTGTCAAATCGAACACCGAATTTTCTTATATTATTATAATATATATAAATTTAATTACTTATGTGTATATAAAATAAAAAATAAAAATACTTATATTTTATACATTTATATGTGTAAGTAATTAATATTTTAAATATTTTTATGATATATAATGTTAATAAAAAAATTTAATTTATTCAATTTAATTCGATTTCACGGGAAATCAAATTCAATCGAATTTGATTTCATTTATCGAATTGAAAGGTTCGATTTGATTTTTTAATTTCAACCGAATTATGAACACTTGTAGAACCGGAGTTCTATAGTGACGCTTCCCTATTTTTTTAAGCCGTGGGCAAGTGATCTTGTTAATTAACAACTTAAGGTCCGCAAATAACTTGAGGGTGGTTAATCATGCTCGGTACATTGGGGACGAGAATTAAACTTACGACCTCCACATCGTGAGAGGAGGTGGTGAACCACCGAAGCATATCTCGCGTTCCTCGTATCAATAGCAGGTGATATTATGTTTTAGATATTTTATATCAGAAGATAGTAAGTTCGTATCATATAAATTTAAACTAAGTACGTTTGTTTGTGAATCACTTATTAAGCCCCGTTTGAGAAAAATAACAAGTTAGGTGAAAATTTTGAAATCTTTTCACTGTACAAAATCTTATAGTGTCAGAGATTACTCATTATTCATAATCATGAGAAGCTGAGTTGAACCAATTTATGTAAAATCAAGAGCTCAGATGTTTTTATGTCTATAATATCTCTCTTCGTAAAATTTCATTCTCACGAAAAGTCACAAGAGGTGATTCATTTGATAATAATTTTTTATTATCAGATAATTCTAATAATTGAAATTCCCTCGACAAAACTTCTCAAACGCTGTCTTAGTGTATGATCGATAATTTGTGGAGGTGTGTTTAGCTTTTAGTGACCTTATCGAATGTTTTAATTTATTTTGTTCTTTCCCCTAATTTTTCTATTAAAGCATTTAATTTAGATGTTGGATTAGAACTTCGTACACATAAATGTCTGTAAATGCGAGGAAAATTAAGTAGGACTTGGGAGCACTTCTAACTTTGATGGTGTCACCCACTGTGATTAGTTGAAGTGTAGAGATGGTCGCATGACCGGTAATTTCGTGTCATGTGCAGAGGGACGCACTCACACGGACGCGAGATTAACACGCTGCTTTCGGATCCTCTATCGGACGGCCTTCCTCCGCACGGCCCGAACAGCGAAGCTCCGCGACGACGATCCGCCCCCACTAGCGACGGGGCTTCTGGACCGCCACGTGCCAACGCCCCTCGCCCCCATTGCCACGGTGCGTTCGCACGTGTACAGCATTAGGCGTCCATAGCACGCTAGAAAGAGAGAGATTGGTGTGTGTTCGTTTAGAGAGAGAAGGTGAGCTTCATGAGAGAGAGAGAGCAACGCGGTTTGGCCGTGGAAGCTTCCTTGTCACGTCGCAGGGGGGTTTAAACGACCTCTCACCGTCCACCCCTCCGCCCAAATTTCATCCCCTTCCCTTCTCTCGCCGCTCCCACCGGCCTAGTCCTCCCTTTCCTCCTCCTCCTCCCCCTCTCTGTGGCCATCGCCGGTGGGTGGCTTCCGCAACAACCGGTGTTATACCGGCCCGTCCCCCGACTTCTGAATCCTCCCCTCCTAGTTTGTCCCGGTGCTCGCTTGTTTCGTTCCGATCTGTTTTGCCAATTTCATGCGGTGTTGCCCACATTCCCACCCCCCAATTTTTAGGGTTTCTTCCTGGTGTCAGCTTGGATTTTGTGTCCGAGAAAAAAAGACGTTTTTTTTTCCTTTTTTTAGGTGTTCTTGGCTGTCCTCCGTTTCTAATCCAGGTTTCGCACTCCCCATTTTGCAAAGTTCAAACTTTGGTACCGTTCTTGTTGGTGTTTCTCGTTTCCTGTAGGTAGTCTTGGGGGATTTTTATTCCGGGCGAGGTTGCCCAGGTGAGCTTTCACCCGGGGGTTTCTGCAATCCGATGTCTTCCGCCGCAGGGGTGTTGACGGCGGATGGGGCAGCTGGCGTCGCCGATGCCTCGACGTCCTACTGGTGCTATCGGTGTAGCCGCTTCGTCAGGGTGTGGGCGCGCGACGTCATCGTGTGCCCCGACTGCGACACCGGCTTCGTGGAGCAGGTGGAGACGCCCGTCGGCCGTGGGGAGTCCAGGCGGCGCCGCTTCCCGGCATCCGCCATGGCCGTGCTCAACCCGTCCGCCGTCGGCCCTGCCTCCCGGCAGAACCATCATCCGGATGTAGGGTTCCGCCGCTCCAGTCGTGCAGCCGCCTCCGGTGACCGTCCCCCCTTCAACCCGATCATCGTCCTTCGCGGCCCATCAGACAGCGGCGTTGGCGGTGGCGGTGGCGGTGGCGCGGACGCGGATCGCCCCAACGGAGCCTTCGAGCTCTACTACGACGATGGGGTGGGGTCGGGGCTGAGGCCCCTGCCCGCGAGCATGTCCGATTTCCTGATGGGGTCCGGCTTCGACCGCCTGCTCGAGCAGCTCGCGCAGATCGAGATAAATGGTGTCGGAGGGCGAGGGTGCGAGCACCCGCCTGCGTCGAAGGCGGCCGTGGACTCGATGCCCACGATCGAGATCGCCGAAGCCCATGTTGGGCTGGAAGCCCACTGTGCCATTTGCAAGGATTCCTTCGAGCTGGGGGCAGAAGCCCGGGAGATGCCCTGCAAGCACATCTACCATCAAGACTGCATCTTGCCGTGGCTCTCGCTTAGGAATTCCTGCCCTGTTTGCCGGCACGAGATGCCCACGGATGTGCGGAGTCGGAGGGGAGCGCAGGAACCAGACGGCGAGGAGCAGGCTGCGGCAGGAGGAAGCGAAGAGGACACGGTGGGCCTCACGATATGGAGACTTCCCGGCGGTGGTTTTGCCGTCGGGAGATTCTCCGGTGGGAGCAGCGCGGGGGAAAGGGAGCTCCCCGTGGTTTACACGGAGATGGACGGTGGCTTCAACACGGGCGGTGCCCCCAGGCGGATATCATGGGTCCAGAGGTGGCCGTTCCAGAGAGAGCACAGGATTGGGCGGCCTTCCGCAACTTCTTTTCGTTCTTTGGGCGCCTCCGGGGTTCTTCTTCTACCTTTTCGTCTTCGTCCTCTGGATCTTCTCCTCGGAGGAGCCGGTCAGTTCCTGGTTTCAGCCGGATTTCCAGGAGGCGTGGCCAAGCTTGGGCTATGCAAGATGCGAATGCCAATGGGATCTCAAGATGGTAATGGAAGAAGAGAAATGGAAAACATTTCCCCGTTCTTATGAATCAAGATTGTAGTTTGCTCCTTTGCCAACTGGGCGGTCTGGGGAGGAGGGGAGATGCCGTTGTCAGGAAGAAAAAGACTGATTGTATGGTTCTTTCTTCTTTCTTTCCACTGTAAATAGAGAGGCTCGAGAAGAAATTGCTACACCTCTTCTGTTTGGATCCATGTAAGAAGAATCCAATCAAATTGATCTGTGGATAGGAAGGAAGAATATGTAAAGTCTAAAAGATGAGCTTTGGCAGTTGAGAGAT
Organism: Amorphophallus konjac; assembly: GCA_022559845.1. Taxonomy (NCBI): domain Eukaryota; kingdom Viridiplantae; phylum Streptophyta; class Magnoliopsida; order Alismatales; family Araceae; genus Amorphophallus; species Amorphophallus konjac. The sequence goes on from JAHNEJ010001570.1 coordinate 28,684, forward strand.
TACATGCTCCCATGTACTGTGCTGCTAATTGCAACCCAAGGCTGGTGCTGCCCAGAGATTCATCATTGTTTCTTTACTACATTCTATGTTTCTTCTGCTCTTGTGAGACTTGGGACAATTGGCTCCATATGGTTTGCTTGTATTGATGATCTTTTGCTTACGTTGACTCCCTGGTTAATTTTCTGAAGATCTACCCTTTTTTATATATAGATGCTGCAGTTGCGGTTAGGAGCTTCAGTGTGAGTTCCAGTGATGCTATTAACCGAACAACCCTATGTCTAGAGCTTTCTATTTGATCTATCAACACTGTCTGGATCTTGTTGAAGTTTTTAGCCCGTGAGACATCTCATGGTACTATAGCAAAATCAAGGAAACAGTCAAGCATATGCAACATTGTATTGTTTTGGTGTGAAGAAAGAATGCTTTCCAATGTTCTTGCAGTTTGTTTTTTTCTCTTAATTTTGCTGGATCTTGTTGGCCTTATTTAACTTGAACGCTTGTGGTTGGGTTTTAGTTGCATCCTCTGAAACCTGCTGTTCTCTGATGACGGTATGACACCACCAAACTGGATGGTCTGTGGAACTAGTTGTGGTAGTTTTTCAAACAGTCGAAAACAGAGAAGGCACCACAATTGACCGCACTGTAGAAGCCTGCAAGGACAACTTGTCACCAAACTGTGGAAGGAGTTGTTTCCTTGTGGTTGAGCTGCTTTTGAAGAGTTGGCAAACTTAAAAATAGTCTGGAACACATGCAGGCACTGCAATTGTCCACATGATTACATCAGATGGTTGGGACTTGGGTGGTTTGGTGGGGTGCCATGCTCCTGTGTTCTTTCAAAAGAAGTAATGTTTGTAGTTTTGCCCATCATTTTGCAGGTCTTCCTCCCGCTAGTCCACACGTTCTTGTCATGACTGTTGAACATATCTATATATCTAACATGACTTGTGTGATAAAAGGAAGGCATGAGACTCAATGTTTTTACTCGACCCTATATGTCAAGTGTTATGAGATGTAATGGGACGGAGGTTCGTAAGACGACACGGTAAAGCTGCAATCTTTGAATTGCGACAAATGTTACTATTTCAACAATTTAGCAGTCAACGGTGGGCACTGTAGAGTTTTCATCGCAAACCTCGTCTTCGTGATGTGTTCTCCCCCTTGGACCGGGTTTACCCTGTTTGAGGGAGTGAGGAAAGGGTTATTTTGACCGGCACCAGTTGGGCTTCTCCTATGTGTGTTTGCGTCAGCACCCGTAATTTCTTATCAATCTACGTGCATGGTACCGTGAAGAGCTCACGTTCATGTTCCACGCCTCGTCTCACAATGACTGTGTAAACGCGGGGAGGGGAATAAAAAACAGGAAATGTGGTATGCCACCTATTAAGCCTCGCTTTGTTTTGGGGTTAATCTGCGTTCTCTCTTTTTTTAGTCTAAATTTAACTCATTTTAATTTGATAGAGTCAGATTTAGATAATCAAATTAAACGAGAGTTAATTCAAGTTAATATGAATTAACCTATTCCACCTTCTCAAGTGAATTAAGTTAATCCGGTGTCATGTCAAAGTAAAAAAGAAATAAAATTAGATAAAATAAATCCACTTAACTTCAATCGAATTATCTTTAATCCGAAATCAAAGTTGGCCTAAATCACTGTCCTCCGACGGACTTTGTCTTACGAACTTTAAAATCTAGGTGCTAAAGTTGAAGGGGTCCAGGACTATATACTTAAGGAACCCACATGTGTTTTTCGATATGAGATTTATCTCCCATTCGGGGCTCTAACACTCTCCCTTCACGGTCAAGATGGTCCGTGAAAATTAGATTAGAAGGGAGGTGGCGTAAATACCATGTGGGCCTTGGCCTGCTCTGATACAATCTTACAAACCTTAAAACCTAATTAATTAGTTCATGTACTTATGACTCTGGGCCCTTATATCTCAACACCGCGGTTTTGTAGATTCATCATGGTATCAGAGTATGGTCTTGACCCAAACTCCTCTTGCCACCTCCACCTAATTAATGTCCACACCATCTTGACTGTCAGGAGGAATGGTGGAATTTGGGCATAGTCTCTGGACAATACTCTCGTATTGGTTAAATGAGTTGTGGTTTATGTGCTTATGACTCTGGACCTGTATATCTCAACATCGCGATTTTGTGGATTCAACACTTTGTGACTATTTCTTCATGTCAAATTATGTCCATTTTTCCCCTTTGAAACTAGTGTCACTTTCTCTCTTCTTGAGAGAAAAATCGAGTTGTACACCTCTATAGTCGACAGGGTAACGATTTCTTTCTTTCTTTCTCTTTCTCTAAAACGTCCATGTAAGATAAAAGATGGATAGTCTATTCCCAAGTGGGGGAGAATTGTCCGGTTCACTTCAGCTGGCTCTCTTCGTCTGGATTGGATCCCATTCCAGTGCTCGCGTACGTCGACACTTGTTCTTCGTCACACTTCTTCCAAGGCTTTTGCCTGTTGTTCTTGCAGCTGGGAATATATGCGGTCTGAAAGACCAAGTCCAGCATCGCCCACCCCAAGTGCTCATGCCTTCCCCATTCCTCCTCTCTTTCTCGGCACTTTCGGGTGCGCACCCCCCCCCCCGCCCCCCAACTTTGTCTTGTTTATTCGATTCTTTTCATGGCGTCCGTGAGGTGGATATGCCCAAGGATGGAAGGGAATTCAAACACGTCCCTCACAAAGTAGAGACGAACCTTTTGAACGCCCCCCTCAGCGCCAGGACGTGGTCCAACTACCCCAGAACACCAACTGGGGCCTGGGCCTAGCTCGGTGGTGACCACTGTGGCTCTGGTCATCAAGGACGCCCCCACCCCCCCACCCCCCTCTGTGAGCCTGAGGCAAGAAATAAACGATTGCGTGTCTTGGAGATCGAAGAAGAGCCAGGAGGGGTGTGCCCGGGACCGGGGCTGTATGTGTGTGTGTGTCTCCCCCATGGCACGTCGCCCTCACGGCTGCTCGCCCCGCGCGTCGTGTTCTTCGGAACTGCCCCCACCTGCGGCGTTAGGAGGAGGGGGGGATGGCCATAATCGATATAAATGCAGTGCGTCCAAAAAACGGTTCCGGGTTGCAGTAGAAGTATCCGCCCCCACCGGCACTACCGTGTTCGTCACTTCACGCGCTGCGCGTCAGCGGCAAGGAGGAGGGAAGGGGGGAGCTTGCAATTAAGAAAAGAAGGTAAGAGGAAGGAAGGAAGGGAGATGCGACGACCTCACTCCAGGTGCATGCGTGCTTTTTGTCTCCCTCTTTGATCATGTGGGCACCCCCCCCCCCCCCCCCACACACACACACCGAGCTGACCTCGGATTGCCGGAGGAGGAAGGGACGGTGGAAAAGGTGGGATCTTGGGTGCCATTATGGGGAATCTGAGGAGATAACCGTGGGATGCAATTCCAAGTTTATATGATTGTATTCGTGTGGGGGTTGGAGGGTGGTTGCTTCCCTCTGGCAAAACCAGTTAGTTACCCATACTGGTGATGGGAGAGGGGGGGAAAAAA
>JAHNEJ010002246.1:0-33584 GCA_022559845.1 Amorphophallus konjac
GAGGTCTTGGAAAAGGGATTTCCAGTCCAAAGAGACGGAATGCTCAATGGAGGGTCGTCCCGATTCCAAGAAAGGTGTGTGGATCCTAGGATAGAGAGAGGAGGTCTCTCAACCAAGCCAGCAAATCAAGATAATAATATCAACACAAATGCCAAACAATGAATAATAGTCAATCTGTGAAAATGAACAGCAAAGACACGCCCTGGGAAAGGGCGTGTTCACAACAGCAAGAAAGACACGCCCTGCGATAGGTCGTGACAAACTTAAAACACGGCAGGGTGGCTGCCGTTAACTCTGTGACGGGCTCACAGACAGTAGGAAAAACACGCCTTAGGGTGAGGCGTTCTCAGGAAAGGACGCCTACACTGGAGGGCGTCAAAACTCAGATAATAATTAAACACGCCCTGATGACAGGCGTTGACAATAGATGGAACGCCTCTGGGAGCGGCGTTAATTCCACAGACAGTAAAACAATCATGCAGCAGGCAGCAGTTATAGTAAAAGACGCCCTGGGAATAGGCGTTACTCAGAGAAACGCGCCCCTGAGAGGGGCGTTAAATATCAGACGATGAAATAAGCAACCAAAAGAAAGCAGGTGTAATAAACACACGCCCTGGAGGGGGGCGTGATTCAACAAAACACGTCCCTGTCAGGGGCGTGAAATCAAAAGACGCCTTCGTGAAAGGCGTCAATAAGCAGAAATCGACCGACCCGGGAGTGTGCAGAGTGCACAATGGAGGGTGCCCGAGGGGCACAAAGGGAGAGGGCACCGAGGGTACCAAGGGGAAAGGGCACGCGAGGGTGCCTAAGGGGAAAGGACACACGAGGGTGTCAAGGGGAAAGGGCACTCGAGGGTGCCAATGGAGATGGTAATCAAGAAAGAAAACAGTGGAAGTCCCACCGTGATCGCCAATTTGTAGATTCTATTTAAAATCCACTTAATGAAAAATTAAGAATGAATAAGTAAGTATGAAATAGCACAAATAAGCACGAGGTGCTAAGATGGAGTTGTGATCGCCAGAGGGATTACCTCAATAAGAAGAAAAAGTGATCGCGTATACCTGGTGGAATTTGAGACGCGGGATGGATGTGGATTTCTTCCTCCAACTTCAATCGGCCGGCCGATGAAGTGGGTCTTCTTAGTTGATTACCTTGCAAAACGGACAATAAACACAAACAAGAAGAGAAGGGTCAGCCCAAAACGCAGTAGCATCTATCCAAATAGACATGTAATAATGAAGGAAAGAAAGGCACATGCACACCTTATTTTTGGTTGTTTTTAAAACCCCTTAACAAGACTTAAGGGAGGGGAAGTATGACAATAAAGTGTGAATAAATATAAAGGATGAACGTGTATGATGAATGGAGTGATATGAATAAATAAAATAAAGAGATGAAAAGGGGTGAAATCCTGCTGTCCCTGGCGACAGTAAAGGAAAAAATGAATGAAGACGACAGAAGTATATGGATGAAGCCGGATGAAGTAGGCTCTGTTCGTAAAAAAATGCTTAACCCTCTTTTACGGATGCTTCAACGCTTCAACCTTTCTCCTTCAACCCTTTAACCCTTCAACCCTTTCAACCGAACGATCCAGGCTTCAATTTATAGCCTCGATTGGATGTGATCAAGCAAGGTAAGATCAGAACGGGTAATGAGGCATTCAAGGAAGGATTAAGATCGAGCAAGAGACCAAATTACGATAGGGAACTGTGAGGGAAAGTCCGAAAAAGGAAGGACTCTGGAGAGAAACACGCCTTAATCGAGGACGTCTCTTGATGAATTGACGACCGCAACAAAGGCGTTTCTTAAAACACGACCTAGCAAAGGACGTTTCTTCCTGGATTTAATTTTAGAAATAAAACTTCCTCCGTTTGGAAACTGAGATAACACGCCTGCGAAAACGGCGTTTCTTCAAAACACGCCCTGAGGAAAGGCGTTACTCAGAAAAAGCCTTTTATTTTGAAAATAGATAATTCCAGAAATTAAAGGATAATACCAGGAATTGACGCCCTTACATACGGTCGTCCTTTCTTTTAAAACGCCTTATCACAGGTCGTTACTTTATCAAGTAACGCCCTTAGTCAAGCCGTGATTCACAAAAATGCAAGAAAATGCAGAAAACTCATGAAAAATAGAAAAACTTTATATTATAGGAATATTGAAGTCCACTTGGGCCGTTTACATAATAACATGAGATTTGATCAACAAAATGTCAATTTTGGCGTGTCTACACCGAGGTTCACAGGTTTGTCTGACCCCGAGGATGCCGAGAATTGGCTGAAGGAGTTGGAAAGAATCTTTCGTGTGATGCAATGCTCGGATGAAGAGAAGGTGTTACTGGCCGTATTCCAACTGGAGCGGGACGCTCGATGCTGGTGGGAATCCATAGAAGCAACACTGCCAGAATACCATGTCACATGGGATGAATTCACGGAGCATTTCAACAACAAGTACTTCTCCGATCATATCCAGGAAAAGAAAGCCACGAAATTCGCCGTTCTAAAACAGCGGGGCTTGAAAGTGGCCGAGTATGAGGCCCAATTCTCCAGATTATCTAGGTATGCACCCCACTTGGTGTGTACGAAAAAGATGAAGGTGAGAAGATTCCTCAACGGGCTTCGGCCCCATTATATCACACAACTTGCCCCGATGGACATCCAAGTCTATTCGGAGATGGTTCGGCGTGCTCAACTGCTGGAAGACGCCACCGAATTATCTGAGAGAATCCGAGGAAGAGACAAGAAGGAACCCGTCACAAGCCCTGGAAAATTTAAACAATCCTTCAACAAGAAGCGGTTCTTCATGGGAGGGGAGCCATCCAAGGCAAAGAAATTTCAGAAGAATGACAGGCCATTCTCCACCACCACACCATCAAAGGAAATTTGCAAGTATTGTGATATAAGACCGAGGAATGCTGGAGGAAGTTAGGAGCTTGTCTTCTATGCGGGAGCCGAGAGCATCGGATTCCAGACTGCCCACTGATGAAGGAGCAGGACATCAAAGACGAGAAGCGTCCGGTAAAGAAACAAGGCCGTCTGCAAGTTCTCTGAGAGACGGAACCCACTAAAGGTGGAATTGTGGAAGGTACTCTCACTATTTGTTCAAAAACTGCTCAAGTTTTATTCGATACCGGAGCAACTCATTCATTCGTTTCCAAGAACTGTGCTGCTTCATTTTCTAAGAAATATGAACTGTTAGATTTGATCATATCTACACCTCTTGGGAATGAGTCTGATATCACTTATCACTATCCAAATTGTGAAGTGATGATTAAGGAAAGTAATTTACATGCTGACCTGATATGCCTAGATATGAAGGGTTATGACGTCATACTAGGTGCCGACTGGCTATCCACATACCAAGCAACTGTAGATTGCCGGCATGGTAAGGTAACTTTTGTGGATTTCCCAGAGCTAGTTTACAATAGCCCTCGGAGTAAATCACTTCTTATATCAGCACTCCGAGCTAGTAAACTTATAAATAAGGGATGCATGGCTTTCATAGCATTTGTGATTGCCACAGAAGTCGAGAAGGTTAAACTTGAAGATATCCGGGTAATTCAAGATTTTCCCGATGTTTTTCCAGAAGATTTAACCGGCTTACCCCCGGAAAGGGAAGTGTCGTTCACAATCGACCTTGTCCCTGGTGCTGGTCCTGTTTCCAGGGCACCATACAGAATGTCCCCTGCTGAGCTGAAGGAACTAAAGGAGCAGCTAATGGAGTTATTGAACAAGGGTTTCCTCAGGCCGAGTACTTCCCCATGGGGAGCACCCGTGCTATTCGTCAAAAAGAAGGACGGATCGATGAGATTATGCATAGATTATCGACAGCTAAATCACCTTACAATCAAGAACAAGTATCCACTGCCAAGGATTGATGAGCTGTTCGATCAACTATATGGAGTTTTATATTTCTCCAAGATTGATCTTCGTTCTGGTTACCACCAATTGAAAATCAAAGAAGAAGATATTCATAAAACTGCATTCCGAAGCAGGTATGGGCATTACGAATTTACTGTTATGCCTTTCGGACTAACAAATGCCCCCGCAACTTTTATGCAGTTAATGAACAGCATATTCTGGCCTTATTTAGACCAATTTATTGTGGTCTTCATTGATGATATTCTAATCTATTCAAAGACCAAAGAGGACCATGAAGAACATCTCAAGAAGACACTACAGATATTAAGGGAAAACAAGCTATACGCCAAATTCAGCAAATGCGAGTTCTGGCTCAAGGAAGTATCCTTCTTAGGCCATATTATTTCAAGGAATGGAATTGCTGTTGACCCATCCAAGGTCGAAGCCGTGAAGAACTGGGATCGACCCACAAATATAACAAAAATTTGAAGCTTCTTGGGTCTAGCTGGTTACTATCGGCGTTTTATCAAGGACTTCTCCAAGATTGCCGTTCCTCTGACCAGGTTAACCCGCAAGGAAGTGCCTTATGAGTGGAAGGAAGACTGTGAAAAGAGTTTCCAAACTTTGAAGGATCTCTTGACCACTGCTCTAGTCTTATCATTACCAATGGAAGGAGAAAAATACAAGGTATATACCGATGCTTCTGGTATTGGCCTAGGATGTGTATTGATGCAGAATGGGAGAGTCATTGCATACTCTTCTCGACAATTGAAGAAACATGAAGAGAACTACCCAGTTCACGACTTAGAACTGGCCGCAGTAGTATTCGCTTTAAAGATCTGGAGGCATTATCTCTACGGAGAATAATTCAATGTGTACTCCAATCATAAAAGCCTCAAGTACTTATTCTCCCAAAAGGAGCTGAACATGCGGCAAAGGCGTTGGCTCGAGTATCTCAAGGAGTTCGACTTCACTATACAGTACCATCCTGATAAGGGTAATTCCGTAGCTGATGCCCTTAGTCGAAAGCCGAGAATAATATTAGCCAACTGCATGATACAAGAATGGAAGCTGTTGGAGAAATTCTCTGAGCTTGATATCAACACAGATGAGAAGAACATGTGTATTATTCTATCTCATTTGACCCTACATCCAGATCTGCTACCTGAAATCAAGAAGCTACAGGAAGAAGATCCCTCACTAGTGGAGATAAAGAGCAAGCTGGACGAGAGACTGGATTTCAAGCTGGCACCTGATGGCAGATTGCTATTTCATGAACGGACATGTGTGCTCGACTGTCCCGAATTGAAGAAGAAGATTCTTGAAGAAGCTCATCGATCAAGGTACACGATCCACCCTGGAGCCACCAAGATGTACCAAGACTTGAAAAGAACTTTCTGGTGGCCTAACATGAAAAGGGAGGTAGCAGACTTTGTGTCTCGTTGCCTCACATGCCAACAAGTGAAAGCGGAACATCAAAAACCCGCCGGGAAGCTACATCCGCTGGATATTTCTAAGTGGAAGTGGAAAGACATTGGCATGGACTTTATCATGGGTTTGCCCAAGTCTAGGGGTGGATATGATGGAATTTGGGTAATTATCGACCGACTAACTAAATCGGCCCATTTCTTACCCATCAAAGGTCGATGGTCTGTCGACATACTTGCCGCCCTGTATATGAAGGGGATGGTTAGATTGCATGGAGTTCCCGTCTCGATCGTGTCTGACCGAGACCCGCGCTTCACCTCTTATTTTTGGAAGAGCCTACAACACTCATTGGGGATGAAACTCAACTACAGCACTACTTTTCATCCCCAGACAGATGGACAGACCGAGAGGACAAATCAAGTTATGGAAGATATGTTAAGAGCATGCATTATAGACTTCGGTGGTAGTTGGCATGATCACTTACCATTAGCTGAATTTACTTATAACAACTGCTATCAAGCCAGTATACAAATGGCACCTTTTAAGGTATTATATGGCAGGAGTTGCCGATCTCCCATATACTGGGATGAAGTTGGTGAAAAACAAATTCTAGGCCCTGACATGGTGCGAGATTCTACCAAGAAGATACAACACATTAGAGAAAGGTGAATGATAGCATAGTCAAGGCAGAAATCTTATGCCGACAACAGGAGGCGAGACCTGGAATTTCAAGTCGGAGATCATGTTTTCCTCAAGGTATCTCCTGGCCGAGACATTAGAAGATTTTGTGTTAAAGGCAAACTGACACCAAGGTTTATCGGTGGTGAGGACACCAGGGCGATCACGTGACATGTCGGCGAACCGACGGTGCCATACGCGGAGCGCCAAGTGGACTACATCAGCTTATCTTCAAAATGGGGATAATTTGGCTTGAATTTGGACCTTTTTTGGCATTGAATTGGGCTTGTAATGGTTATTGTATGTGTAATTTGCTAAAGGGCTGGTTGTAAGGCTCCTAATGGGCCAATTTGTTAAAGCCCTTAAAGCATTCCATAAGAAGGAATGGCCTTGGTCCATTTCTAATGGATCCATAAGCCATATGGGCTTCCTTCCACATGGGCTATCTAGATTGGATAATCTAGAGTGGGCTCTCTTCATTCATGGTCCTTCAAGGGTGGAATGGCCTTAAGCCATCTAGGTTGGAATGGGTTTGGTTAAGCCATGGCCACATTTGGCCCATTCAAGGCCCAAGAAGGGGGGCGCCCCCTCTTTTGGCTTATTAGGCTATGAATTGTGTATTTTTATATTTCTTCCACCTCCATTTACCACATGTATCTAGAATGGCTGCTGGTCAAGTTCTAATGGCTGCAAACCTACCACCTTTACCTTGAAATTCAAAGGTAGGTGAGCAACCATGTCCCCTTGCCCCCCCTTTCCCTTTCACCAATGTCTTAATCCATGCGCGCCCCTCCCCCTTCTTGCATCTTGCGCAAGTCCCCTCCCCCCTACCCCTTCCATTTCCCTATATAATGGCATGTATAGTGTTTATGCAAAATAGAATGAAGCTTTGTTGAAAGAAAAGTTCATTAGAGAGTGATTCTCTTTGTGTGTTCTTGGGTGTGACTCCCATTGAGCTGTCCTGGGACGGGACAGAACTGGGTCATGAGACTCGACCCCATATCCCCCTCTTCCTCTTATCTTATTCTTCCACAAAAATTATCCATGATACCTCTGCAAGTTAGCAAACTTTCAGCTTTGGTTTCGTATCGATCGGAGTTCGTGAGCAATGATGGCAATTTTTCTCGTGGAGGCACGCAGATCGGTTCCTGAATGCTTCCCAGAATTAAAGATGTCTGTGTTTTAATTCCTGGAGCCCAACCCTGATGCCGTCTGAAGTTGGTTCCTGAAGAGAAATCGTAGTATTTCAAGTCCTCTCTGTGTTGCCGCTGGTTTTGCCTCGATCCGTGACCGGTGCTGATCGTGACGGCAGTTCTCGTGGGATCGCACGGGCTGGTCTGAGCAGGCCCGGCTGAGAACTAGAATCACATTTCAGAGTCTGCCCTGCTTCATCCGGCCAAGATCCGTGTAAGGGATCTTCAGAGTATTTCTTCCAGTGGACGTTGCCTACCATCTCCCACAAGGAACGCCCCGATCCGACATCGGAAACCATTTTCTCAATATTTTACCGTGTTTCTGTGCAGTTCTGTGAGCACAAAACTAGAACCTCAGAAGATTCATCACTGCGCCCAGATATGAAGGCATCTGTTCGTGATCTTCGGAGTGAAGATACTACATTCCGTCGCCGACATTCTACAACAAACGGCGCTTCGATCGGGCATCGGATCCAGCCGTGCTAGCCTCCGCAAGCTCGCTGCACAGGGTGACCAGCGCGGGCAAAACCGGGTCGGCTTTCCGTCGACGTACCCGAGCGGCTCCGGCACGCGTTCCTCGCCTCCTGCGAGTGTGGCCCGTCAACCCGGGTTCCAGCAACCCCAAAATCAGTTATTGTAGCCCGATACCTCCCTGCGTGGAGTGGGCATTCAGTTCTGAAAGTTGTAAAGGCAATTCATTTGTATATCGGGGTTGTTCGAAAATCGGCCGGGAGTTCTTCCCCACGCCTAGTCGTGGAGGTACGTGCTCGTTCCGACATCTACATTTGCTGTTTAGTATACTTTCTATATTGCTGCGATTGTGAGAATAGGGTCGATAGCTAGTTCAAATTCACCGCGTTTGTGAGTTGTGAGCACCCGTTCCATAGCTCCAGTCGAGCACCGAACTCGAATCGGTACCCTAGGCGACGGTGGTTTCTTAATTGCCGCGATCCCCACGTTTCCCTCTCAAGGGACGATCGTCGGGGTCAAGAGAGTCGCTGTTGAGAGACGTCTCCACCCGGAGAATACTACGGTGGTCAGCCGCCCGGCTTGCCTTAGTGTTCTAGTGCTGGCCGCACACGAGTCGGTCGTACGTCTTAGCCCGAGTCGGTCATCCGTCCCGCATCAATCGGTCCATTCGAAGTACTGGAAAGGGTAGGCGAAGTGGCTTATCGTATCGCTCTACCTCCACAACTGTCAGAAGTGCACAACGTATTTCATGTTTCTATGCTGAAGAAAAACGTACACGATTTCTCCCATGTCATTGGCCACAATGATTTAGCGATACATAAGGACCTTACCTACGAGCAGAAGCCACTGAAGATCCTCGACCGAGAAGTCCTAGTTTTAAGAAACAAGACGATCCCTATGGTGAAAATTCAATGGAATCGATGTTTAGAACAAGAAGCTACATGGGAAACTGAGGAATCCATGAAAAGAAGATTTCCAGAGTTATTCTGATTGTAAGAACTCTACACCTCTCCTATTTTCGTATAATGTAGTTGAATTTGGGGACCAAATTCTTTTAAGTGGGGGAGGGTGTAGCACCCCGTATAAAAAAATATATTTATTAATAATATTTCTCAAAAAAAATATTAGATAAACTCTAGAGGAAGCTTAAGTAAGAAGTTGGAACATAAAGTTATCATATGTAAAGTTTATTTACTTAACAAGTGGCTTCCCCATGTAGTTGGTTAAGTAACTTGCCTTTCAACTTAATGACCAGGTTTCAAATCCTAGCATCCACCATTTACCTTTTTGTGCCAATTAATTATACATTATAGGCTAGCAACGTACAGACTTTGAGAGGAAGTCAATGTATAGACCTTGAGAGGGAGAGGATGTATAGACTTTGAGGAAGCCAATGTATAGACTTCACAAATGGCCAATGTATAGACTTCAGCTGCAATGTATAGAGTTGGAGTTGCAACAATGTATAGACTTCATAAATGGTCAATGTATAGACTTGAGCTGCAATGTATAGAGTTGGTTTTGTGTACATTATAGGCTAGCAACGTACAGACTTTGAGAGGAAGCCAATGTATAGACCTTGAGAGGGAGAGGATGTATAGACTTTGAGGAAGCCAATGTATAGTGGTGCGGACACCCGAGCAGTGCCACCAGTACCGCACACGAAGCACGACTCGAGCCACCTCAGCATCCATCTGGCTCGGAGACAGCCTGGAGATGCCGCCCTGAGTCTCCCCATTTATCATATTTAGTTAGGCTTTATTTGTGTGTAATGTGTGTTTATTGCATTTTATTCGGTATGTAAATTTGATTGTAAGAGGGGTTTATTTGTAAAATGGGACCCACGGGTCCCACGGGCCCCACCAGACCCCTCCCATTGATCCACCTCAGCCATAGGGCCCCATGTGGGGTCAGTTAACATGTCAAATGGAGGCATCTAGAAGGTTGAATGGTAAAGGCACATGGGAGACAAGTGGACTTCAAAGTCCAAGGTGGCTAACTACCATGTCCCCCCTTGCCTCCCTAGTCAATGGTGCGCCCCCTTCCTTGTATTTTTTTTATTTTAATTTTTGTGGATGGTCACATGCTATCCCAGCCCTCCATCTCACATCCCTAGATCCAACGGTTGAGGGTTGATTAGACATATGACCTATATATGCTTGTAATTTCCATTTTTGATGAATTAATGCCATTTGAATCAAACAAATTCCAAGAGCAAGGGATGGTGCGCCCCCCTCCTCTCTCCTCCCTCTCCCCCTTGAAGTTGTGAAGGCTTCCCTCTGGAGGTGTGACTCCTCCCCTTATCATTCCGGTCGCCGCCGCCACGAGCCGCCATCCCATCACCGCCGAGATAGCCGGAGTTCTACGTTCATCCGACCACAGCAGCTTCCACGAATTCTCTGTGTCAGCCACGAGCTCAGATCGACCTGGGGATTTTAGGGGATGCTCGAGAGGTGTCAAGCACGTCCCAAAAATTTTGGTTGGTCATAAAGATCCCATTTGATATTTTTTTATTTTTGTCCAACCTTAACTTCTAGATCTGTCTGTTTACTGTTTCAACTTCGACCCGCCCTGTGTTTCAAGTGTTCGGACCTATTTCTGATTTTTGTTAGATCTCCCAATTTTACTGGGAGTTCTGTACATCAACCCCACCGTCCCCAAATTTTCTTGAAGTTTTGTGAGGCCATCCCATATTTTTCAAAAATCAATCTCAGAGATAGCTACAGTGTTGTCCACCTATTCCCAGATCCGACCACCCTCCAGTAAACAAATCATAAGAAACCACAGACACCTCCAATCAGTCAAAAAAAAATATCCACGTCGTCCTTGTCCAAAATCCCATAACTTTTATGAAAATCTCAAGAGCTGAATCGGAGGTTTACTAGGCGGTCAACGGTGGTTCTCAGACAAGTGCCCTACAGATCTGAGATTTCGGTGACTGTATAACAGGGAATTGTAAATTCAATAAAGTTCTGATCCGACTAGATCCAGTAGATCTCTCTAAGTCTAGATTGAAGCATTTGAAGATAGCTTTCCAACGATAGCTCATGCGTCCCGATCCGACGTCGGGATTGATCGCAGCGGCTGTTTTTGCCGGAGCGCGTGCCGGAAGATAGCAACCAAAATCTGTGGGAAGTTAGTTCCAGAATTGGGAATCGGGGCCGATCGACCCCCGATCGGTGTTCCTGGCCGAATCACAGTGGGTCCCACCCCCGCAGATCCGGAGGACAGCGCTGTCCATGGGCCCCACGGGCCCGTAGAAGTCACCGTTCGGAAAGCCCGAATATGCGGAGTTCGGCACCGCCGGGCGACATCAAGATGCTGCCCGTCAACCCGAGTTGCGTGATTCCCGGACCCCACATGTGACCTTTTACCTCCCTGCGTGGAGTGGGTCGATGTGGACACCGAAAATTGCACATCCAAATGTCCCGCTCGGCCCCGCATCAACAACGACGCCGAGTGAAGAAACCCCGGAGAAATCAAGAACAAAGGGCCCCACAGTCCGTGGGCCCCAAAGGAAATCAAACGGGCCGTGACTCATGCTCGCAACGGGCTCAGAACGGGCCCCGAATACACGCCCCGTGGGGAGCCCTTCAGCGGCACGCCCAGCCCCCAAGGGGCCTCAATGGCATGCCCTGGTGGAGCTCCAGCGGCACGCCCCTTCAGGGTCCCAGCGGCACACCCCATGGGGTGTTCAGCGGCACACCCCCTGGGGTGCTCAGCGGCACACCCCCTGGGGTGCTCAGCGGCACACCCCGGGGGGTGGCTCCAGCGGTACACCCCCTGGGGGGGCCTCCCAGCGGCACGCCCCAATGGGTCTTCAGCGGCACGCCCTCAGCAGGTCTTCAGCGGCACGCCCTGCAGGGGCCTCAGCGGCACGCCCTGCAGGGGCCTCAGCGGCACGCCCTCAGCAGGCCTTCAGCGGCACGCCCTGCAGGGGCCTCAGCGGCACGCCCTTCAGGCTGTTCAACGGCACGCCATTTTGGCTCTCCAGCGGCACGCCTCTTCAGCTCGCCAGCGGCACAGCGGTGAAGCTTTTCAACGGACGACGTGAAGCCCATACCCTACGCATCCTTGGCGCGCAGTGGAGCCGTCTGAGGTGGCAGCTGATCGTTGGGCCACGTAGCCTACCCCACTGACACCCAGGATGGGGCAGGTCAAACCCCATGATCACAATCCACTTCCCACCTTCGACGGCCGTGCTCGAAGGCTCCGGCGGCCCGTAGTATAAAAGACCCCTGCTTTCGACACAGAAAGGGGGACGAACACACAGACAAGGACGGAGAGAGGCAGAGGAAGAGGAGAACGGAAGAAGAAGGAGGGCGAAGGAGGAGGCAGACGCACGGAGACAGACGGGGAGACACACAACACACACCGGAGAAAGAAGAGAAGAAGAGGCCCTCCCGGCCTGAGCTCCGTCCGACGGCCACCGGGAAGAAACAAGAGTAAGAGAGAGAGAGCTTGTTGTATTGGGGGAAAGGGTTGTGGATAGCGGCCGATGTCTTAGGCCCGGATGTCTTCTTCCCTCTTGTATCCCATTCCTCCTGGCGTTCTTGGTCTTTCTTACTCTTGTCCATGGCCCCATTTGGGGAGTTTGCTTTTGCCATATGTATGAAGGGCCTCGCCCTCTTGATTCTCATGAATGAAAACCACCCTCTCCGGGTTTCTTTTCGATCTTCGATGTTTTAGGCTAGGCTTTGCGGGCTTTTTTGACGGACAATCCGTTCCTCCCTCTCTCCTTATTCCTCCGGCGTCTTTAGGGTCCTCCACGTCGATGTAGGTTTCCCCCTTCTGTTGGCCTTGGCTCCGTGAGCTCCTCACTCATTCCCTTCTATGGCCATCTACCGTGTTCCCGAGCTTGAGGAGAAGGGGAGGTACCCTTCTTTCCTCCCAACCACCCAGTTACTAATGGGCCACTCCCGGCCTTGAAATCCCCCCATCTTTATTCCTCTTTTCCTGAACAGCCACCAAGTACCCCCCCAGTTGCTAACACCCCTTTTAAGCCTCTCAGCGGTGCACCTTTCCGGCCTTTGGCCGGCACACCTTTCCAGCCCTCAGCGGCACGCCCAGATCAGCCCTCAGCGGCACGCCCAGATCAGCCTTCAGCGGTGCGGCCACCCTTGGCCTTCAGCGGCACACCCTGTTCAGCCTTCAACGGCACACCCTGTTCAGCCTCCAACGGCACACCCTGTTCAGCCTTCAGCGGCACACCCCCTGTTCAGCCCTCAGCGGCACACCCCCTGTTCAGCCCTCAGCGGCACGCCCTTCAGTCCCTCAGCTTACTCCTTGTCCAGTCCCAGTCCAGGTCCCTTAGATGTCTTCGGTCTGTCGTTCTCCTTCGCGTTTTCCGAGTCTCTATAAAGGTGTTGCCCCCCCGGGGGCCCACCTCCAGTTGTCGGGTTCCGCCACATCATGTGGGCGCGTTCCCTGTATCTCCCTTACGCCCCGGGTCAAGGGGAAATGCTGCCGAATTTTTGTGAGAAACTAATAAACAATTAAAAGAGGCAAAAGGAGGCAACAAACAAGCAAGATAACTGACGAAACCTTCCAACTCATCAAACCACTGCCGGCATCACGACGAGAACTGAACCGAGCTAACTAACCACCCGGCAGCCCGAGCCTCCGACCCACAAGAAAAGAGATCGAACCGAACAAAGAGAACAAAACACGGGAGGAGTTTTATATAAAACCACACGAAAGTTAAGATAAGAAGAAAAGAAAAGCCTTAAAACAAATAATCAAAAAACTGATCGAGCCTCCACCCTCACGCCCCATTGACCTTCAGCGGTACGCCCCTTTGGCCCTCAGCGGCACGCCCTCATTGGCCTTCAGCGGCACGCTCCCTTGGCCTTCAGCGGTACACCCCTTTCAACCCTTCAGCGGTACACTCCCCCTTTCAACCCTTCAGCGGCACACTCCCCCTGAGCCCCCCAGCGGCACACTCCTCCTGGCCCTTTCAGCGGTACACTCCTTCCCTTCGCCGGTACACCCTCAGCCACTGTATAGACTTGGCCAACGTACAGACTTCATGGTGGCCAGTGTATAGACTTGGGCAGTGTATAGACTTCACACTCCAATGTATAGACTTATCCAGCGTATAGACTTGAGCCAGCCAACGTACAGACTTCATGGTGGCCAGTGTATAGACTTGGGCAGTGTATAGACTTCACATCCCAACGTACAGACTTTATGCTGGGCAATGTATAGGCTTATCCAGCGTATAGACTTGAGCCAGCCAACGTACAGACTTCATGATAACCAGTGTATAGACTTTGGGTAGTGTATAGACTTCACACACCAACGTACAGACTTTATGCTGGGCAATGTATAGATTTTGAGCATCCAGCGTATAGACTTCACACCCCCAATGTATAGACTTATCCAGCGTATAGACTTGGGCAGTGTATAGACTCCACACTCCGATGTATAGACTTGGCCAGTGTACAGACTCCGGGCCAGTCGACGTACAGACTCCAAATTGCAACGCGTAGGCTTTGCTCCACTCTGCTCCAGTGTACGGACTTTGGGCTCGGCAACGTATAGACTTCGAGCCTGGGGAACGTATAGACTTTATATCACTCCCCCTCCTTCACCGATACACTCTCCAGCGGTACGCCCCTTTGGCCTCCAGCGGTACGCCCTTTGCAGCCCTCACCGGTACACCCCTTCGCCACCCAGCGGTACACCCAATACCCAGCGGTACACTCCCGTCTCTCCTTCGCCGGCACACTACATGCATGCATATATACATCACGATAAGGGCATCAACAATAGCAAATAAATCAATAAAAATGACGTTAACTAAAGAACTCCAAATGCGCAATATTGATCATAATAAAAGAGGCGGGAGGGGTAATAAAAAATAAATAATAAACCAATGATAATAATAAGAATAATCATGCATAGAAGAAGAGAAATCATCCCGGACAAAGGCACGAATAAATAGTAAACATCAAATCAGAAATCCCAGAAGGTATAACCTAGAAAGCTCTAGATAAAAGACGCTAATGCCCACGCCGCAGCCCGCTCTCTCCCCGGGACCCGGGGCAAAAGGAACAACAACGTTGCCCCTTTAGGTCGAGCCCGAGTCTCGGGAATTCCCCCGATATGGCCGGGCTTTGATCTAACCTCGGGCCGACATCCTAATCGGACCGGATTTGTTTTCTCTTTCCGGATACCTTCCGAATCCTCATTGAAATTGCCATATGCTCGGCAGACATTTGGAGGGATCTACCTCGGTTTTCTCATTATGACGATGCCACGGACTTGTGTCCGAATACAAAAGGTCTACGAGTGGCCAACACAGCCGACAGTTTATGGCCTTAATACCACCTTCAGTGTGACCCATCCCTATCTCTCTCGCATAATTAGTATTATTCTTTTCGGCCGCAGGGCCTCTAATTTCGGCAATTAATCAAGGGTATTCCCTCGTATGAGGGATGTAAATGACGTCGTGACCTTCATGGCGCGACGGGATTCGGTCCCGACACGAACCACACAACCGTCTGACGAAGTCAGATAGAGCGCACCATGGGCTCTCCGGAGCCCGAATAAATTGTCACGCCGGTGACTGGCACGCCCACGCACTTAATAAAACCAACAGACGAACCGGGAACAACTGCTTAACGGAAAGTGCGTCCACAACTCTGGCACGCCCGGTGGGACACATCCACCCTTCATCTCTTTGCCGAAATTAGGGGCCCCACAGCCCCCTTCTTGTAATACTAACTGCGTTATCTTCTTAAATGCAGCGAAAAAGTAAAGAGAGAGGCATCATGGAGCCGACAATGGGTGTCATCTGCAGCCCTGAGGTTGTGGAGAATCACGTGCGAGGTGGCTACCTGGCGGTACCCCTCACTTTCGGGAGCTTCCCTCCCACCGTGGGTTTCCCCAACTTCCTGGGGGTAGCCTTCGTCCAGATCCTCGACGTGGAAACGCCCGAGGAGCCTCAAACCAACGCTCCCGCTCCGGGAGCCGTCGAAGCTGCCGCCGGCCGAGCTGTGGCCGAAGACAACAATAGCGTCCACACAACGACGCTCAGCTGCAACGTGCACCACGTGCACCAAACTACCGGCCCGTTCCACCAAGGGTCGACATCCCACCGGAGAAGGCTCCGGAGAAGCAACACCAGCGCCGGATCAGGGCGTCGCGCCTCCAACTCCGGGAAGTCCATGACGGTTGGGGCCCTCCGAGTCCGCCTAGACGGGCAGAGGTCCCAGGTGACACCGGACCGCATCATCCCAACCGTTCCAGTCCGCAACTCCTTTGAAGGACTGGCTAAGCTGAAGGAGAAGACGAGGCCCACAGCCCCGGTCGTAGCACCAAAGAGGACGCCGGGTCACAGGCCGGCTAAACTGAAGCAAGTCTGGGTGCCTAAGGAGACCCAGCCCAACGCACCCGCCCAGGCAGGGCCCAGCATCTTCCGCCCCAGGAGGGCCCGACGCCATGACAGGGTTGAGGTAGTGACCCCCACTCTCCGACCGGCACCTGTCATCCTGGTGCCGTCCGAGGATGTTCATCGCCGTCGCCGAGGGCGCCGGCACAATGCCGCCCGCCCGGCTCTCACGGCCTACTCCCCTCCTGTCGTTGTCACCGATATGCAACCACAGCTTGCTCTTCCAGACCAGGAGTGGGAAGGGATCGAGCAGGCCATGAGAAATTACCTCCGAGGCCCGGGTAGCACCCCCGCTGGCCGCCAGAGACTACTGGGGGCAATGGCCTCCGCCTCCCAGGAAGAAAGGGGGGAGCCCGCACCTAGCATGGAGTCGAGGGCCAGCCCGGAAGAGCCGCGCCAGTCCCCTGTACGGGAGGAAGCGCCGCCCCGACGGTCGGTCTTCGACAGGCTGACATTCCCAGGAGGACCGTCCCGGAGGGCGTCGAAAAAAAATAAGAATAAGAAATGGCAGACATTCACCTGCAATATGGCAGGAGTTCATGGTCGGTATGGGGCCTTACCCACCGACCCGGAAGAATTGGCCAGAATAGCCGCCAGGCCGGGACCCCTTACCAGAAGAAGGAGAGCGGCAGGCGGCGCGACACCCACAGGCGCCGAAGGGGCCCTACCTGAAGAGCCCCTTGCAGCCCTCACGGCCAATGTGGTCACCACCGGCGACACGAGTGGCGGACCCTCGACATCATCCGAGGACGCCCCGGCCGAAGAGACAGGGGGCATGCCTAGTCTTCCCACAGCTGACCCCACAATGCTGCTCATGATACAACGATTCCAGCAGGAAATCGAGTCACTCAAGAAGCAGCTAAGTGAGCGGGACGCACCTCCCCCGATGTCCTGGCAGACCGAGGTTATACCCGAAGTACCCAGGGACAGGGGCCAGTCTTCAGAGGCCGCCCTTCCGGCAACCCTCGATCCCCTCGGGGGCACGCCCCCGCAACAAGCACATTGCACAGGGGTGACCCCGCCACAGGCTCCGCCTTCACAAGGGTCCCCCATGGCCCTCCGAGCGACCGTGGTAGCCACCCCGAGCGCACAGCCCGCTCATTTCTACCCGAGCCCAGTCGACCCGGCGGCAGTCAGCCGGTTGATGCTCGAGCAGATGATAGACATGAAGTTGGCCGAGAGGGGCGATGGGGATCGGACGCCTTTCGACGTCTACCGAGTACCCTACCCGGCTCATTATGCTGCCAGGAAGTTGCCGGCTGGCGTCACCAAGCCGCCGAAATTTGAAAAGTTCAATGGGCAAGGATCTCCCAGAGAACATATTGCCTATTATGTGAACGTCATGGGAGACTTGGCTGCTGATGAAGCCTACCTCCTGAAGTTCTTCGGCTCAACACTCACCGGGCTTGCCTTTGAATGGTACTCCGGCTTGCCGCCCGGGTCGTGGCCGATTGGCCCGACATGCAGAAGAAGTTCAAAGAAAGATTCTACGTGGCCGAGAGAGAAGTTACCATGACTGAACTCTACGCCACAAGACAGAAGAATGATGAGTCGGCCCTCGACTACATCAAAAGGTGGAGGAACCTTAGTATGAGGTGCAAACGCCCCCCGCATCAGGAGGACGCAGTTCAGATTTGCAAGCAAAACTTAAAGAAGGAAATCCTAGAAAGAATGATCGGCACCGAGGTCAAGACATTTGACCGTCTGAACAATGTGGTAGCGGAGATCGAGGCATTCTTGGCCCGATACTCCTCCACCCCGGCCATGTCAAGCCAGAGGGCCAGACAGGCGGAGAAGAAGCCGGCTCCCCCGGAGGTGCATGCACTAGACTTCCAGGCTTTCGAAAAGCAGAAGGAGAAAGCCAAGGGAGCAGCTAACCCTCCGCCGCCCAGAACCACAGAACGGCGAGAAGGCCCCTCACTAAGAGAGAAGATGAGAAACAAGTTGTATTCCTTCTCCCGGGACAAGTCCAAGCTCCTGTTTGAGTGGGCAACCAGCTACAATAAGATCACATTGCCAGAGCCGAAAAGGCCTGGCGACTCAAAGAAGAAAGATGACCCGCGCTTCTGTCTGTACCACCGGGTGCTCGGGCATACTATTGAAGATTGCTACGTCTTCAAGGATGTTATTGAGTCCTTAATCAGGGACGGGGAGCTGGACATGGGGGAGCATAAAGTAGACCCCCCGCAGCCACACGAGCTGCCCAGTATAGCCTCCTCCGTCAGTATGATCTCGCTATATCAGGAGCTGCCAGAAGAATGGGCGAAGGCCTGTGCCCGTGCCACTTATGAAACCTTTATCATGGCCCCAGCTCAAGACCAAGAAGGGTGGCAGACTGCACCCGGAAAAAACCAGAAAGGCGCGCGCCTCTCGACCTACCCCAGGAATTCACTCGAGGGTAGCAGCGCCCCTGCCTGCACCGCCCCCGATAAACCCTGTTTGCCACGACACGGCCCCCCGGCTGGTCATGAGGCGGCCCACTCACAACAGGAAGAGCTCTGCCCCGCTGCGGATGCACAAGAAGACTAGCCCGGCGGTTGAAAGACTCCAGGCTATTATTGATGGGCTCGAAGATTATGAACAGCCCGAAATCCAGCCTGTGGAGCTGAAGGAGTATGTCCCCTGGACGGAGTTCGAATCACTCGAGCTGGCTCCGGGAACAGAAGCTGATGCAGACAAAGAGCCTCCCCTGTGGGGTGAACCTCCTCAAGAGCAGCCACCCGCTGCAGCAGGCAAGAAGAAGAAGAAGAGAAGACCCAGGGGCAAGAAGAAGAAGGAGGTCGTCTTCGCCTGCAATACCCTCTCGGCGCTGTTCGACACCGCTCTCTCCCTGGAAGAGAAAGAAGGAGAGCCACCCCATGAGCCGGCAGAGGTGAATCAAGCTGAGGCGTCCACCTCCCAACACGCCACCAGGTCCGGAAGGAAATGGGGGCGCCCTCCTCAGGACAACCTCAACATCATGCTCAGGGGGGAACGACCATACCAGGTTCCCGAGCCCGAGGTCCGAGGCACCGAGATCCCTCCTCCATCAGACCTCTACCCCGGAGGCACCAAGAGTCAAAGCACCCCGTCATTCGCCGAGTTCCTGTCCGCCCGAGCAGGAAGGCGGGTGCACCCCCAGGGGTCCGCTGCGACCAGTGAAGCAAGCATTCCCCAAGCTTTACCAGCGGCAACTCCTGTCCAGCCAGAGGAAGAATTCAGCGGCACCCCAAACCTCGCCGAATTCATGCGGGCAGCGGAAGAGGCCCGACCGACCCCGCCGGCTCAACGAGCTGCAGCAGAACCCACAAAACAGGCATCCCCTGATCCGGCACCCCAATTCCAGGATGAAGGCAGGCGCAGCAAGCCCGAAGAGATGAAACTGCTCAAGGTACGGGCGGCCGAGCGGATAGTCAGACATCTCAAGAAAATCCCGACCCGGTTCACGGTGTGGGAAATGCTGTCCTTGAATGAAGAAACACGGCAAGCCATCATCACCGCACTCCAGACGCCAGCACACCTTGAAGCCTGTTTGGCAGAAATACCACCTGAAGTAGCAGTGGCTTTCACAGAAGATGACATGCTCCTACCGACTTGCAGCCATAACAGGCCCCTCTACATGAAAGGGCAGCTGAACGGCCAGCCTATCAACAGGGTCTTGATCGACCCAGGGGCAGCGGTGAATATACTCCCGTACCGGGTATACCAGAAGCACTACTTTGACGTACATCTGGTCGAAGTTAAAAATGTCAAGATTGCCGGCTTTAACCAGAAATGTGAAGTTCCTATGGGGGTCGCAGAGTTCAACTTGACCTTTGATGACTTCACCACCAAGGTCCAGTTCCACGTCATCAACTCCAGCACTTCCTACAAGGCGTTGCTTGGCCGGCCTTGGCTACACCAGAACAGAGTGGTGCCCTCCACCCTGCATCAATGCATCAAGTACCCCTGTGAGGGAAAGGAAGTCAGAATCTTCGCCGACCTCCACCCGTTCGAGGTGTTCGAGTGTCACTTGTCAGATGCTAATCTGTACTTGGAGAAGGCGAAGCAAGCTCCTCAAGTCATCCAAGACAAGGGCAAGAAGAAAATGGAATCAGGGGGCTGGTTTCCTCCGCCGCCCCCAGGCTATGTAGCTCCCCCGCATGTACCATTTATTGCACAAGAAGAAGGGGTATTCAGGGCAGCCCCTCTCGCCATCTACCCCACACCGGGGGCACCCTGCCTCGAAGACCTGCTAGAAGATGTCAGGGTCCCGCCAGGGATCGTCAAGCCGATAGCAGAGATAGAATCCCAAGCAGCTGAACGACTGAAAACCTTCGAGGTGCCTAACTCTGAGGGGCCGCCCACTATTTTCTATGTGGCCGGGGAAAAGCCGGTCAGGGAAGACGATGATTGCCGGTTCCCTGACGAGTTGCATGACCCACACGTCCCCATCACGGGACTTCCCCACATGACTGACCAGGCAGCCAGAATGGTCAGAAAGCAGAAGATTCCTCCCTACCAGCCCTCCAGCCGGAAGGAAATGTTTGAAAGAATGTGGAACCCACCAAACCTGGATCGACGGTTGCTGAAAATCACCAAGCACCCCGGTCTGGGCTTTTCACTAGAAGATTACTACGAGACTGATGTCATATCGGTCTCAGCATGGCCCGGCGACGACCCCGCAGAAGCTGCAGATTCGCTGGAAACCCACCGAGACACATGTCCCGGGGCCTCGGCCGAAGAGGCACAAGACGAAGAAGTATTCCTGTGGAAGCCTCCCAGCCGCCGCTATATGGAGAAGACCCCCTCCTTTTCCGAAGTGTCGACCTCGAGAGGGCACGCCAGCGAGGCGCCTCCACCCCGGCCGGCCGGCGAAGCAAGGAGCAGTAGCATGGGCCATGCCCCGAGTTCCCCTCGATACGACCCCGTCATGTACGCCTTGTACCATAGGCAGCAACGGGAGATCGAGATGCTAAAAGCACGACTGGCCGAGTTAACCTCGCTAGTCGCCGACCTGATCCAAGGATCTCTTCCCCCATGGGGTGGCCGGATGCCTCGGCCCCGAGGCACCAGTCCCAACACCCCCGCCTTGACAAGGCGGGAAATGAGAGACATGGCAAGCCCGCTGATCGAGCGGCCAACCAGGCAAGGGCTGACACTCCAAGAGAAGCTGCAGAAGCCTTATTCCTTTCCGAGAGAGAAGACCCGGGGCATCTTCGACTGGGCTTGCCATTACGGCAAGGTCTCCCTTCCACGGTCCAAGAGGCCGCAGGACACCCGAAGAAGCGGGAATCCACTGTTTTGCCCTTACCACCAAATACTGGGCCACGCCATTGAAGACTGCTATGTCTTCAAAGACCTTGCTCAAAGCCTCATCAACAGGGATGAGCTTAGAATGGGGGACTACGTGGTAGCCCCGCCACGCCCCCATGTGGCAGACAGCCCCAGGGCAGGAGCCTACACTGTGTCCATCCGATGCCGGGCGCCCGAAGATGCGGCTACCCCAGCCTCTGCAGGAGCGGTCTATGATGAATACACAGAAGAGCCCGAGATGCACTTATGCCCTCCTGAACCTGCGGACCTTACGTACCCGGCGGCTACGACCCTGGGGGACTGCGAGGCAAATGCAACCTCTATGCCCAGTCATGATGAACAAGGGGAGGGAGATGACGTCCTCGAGCCCGAAGACAATGAAGACCAAGACTTCGTGGATTTGTCGCCAGCCCCGCCGGAAATTGAAAATGGCGGCCAGGCCACAGTCGACGAATTGGTTGAAATCAACCTCGGCACAGAAGACAATCCCAGGCCGACTTTTCTGAGTGCTCTCATGCCTCTACAGGAAAGAGAACAATACACAAAGTTGCTGCAAGAATTCCGGGATTGCTTTGCCTGGAACTATGAAGAAATGCCCGGACTGAGCCCCGAGGTGACTCAACACATCCTGTCTATTGATCCCAAAATGGAACCAGTGAAGCAACCTCCCCGGCGCATGAGGCCGGAGTTAACCAGCCAGATCTGCAAAGAGGTCGACAAGCTCATAAACGTCGGCTTCGTGGCAGAAAATCAATACACCACATGGCTGGCCAATATTGTACCGGTGAAAAAGAAGAATGGACAGATCAGGATTTGCGTGGACTTCCGCGACCTGAATAGAGCCTGCCCGAAAGATGACTTCCCGGTGCCTATCACCGAAGTGATGATTGATGCAACCACCGGCCACGAGGCCCTGTCCTTTATGGATGGGTCGTCCGGCTATAACCAAATCTGGATAGCCGACCACGACCGGGTCCATACGGCTTTCCGGTCACCCAAAGGGGTATTTCACTACAAGAGGATGCCCTTCGGCCTCAAGAATGCCGGTGCCACATATCAGCGGGCGATGACCAAGATCTTCGACGAGCTGCTATACGGCAAGGTCGAGTGCTACATCGATGATCTGGTCGTCAAGACGAAGAAAAGAGACGAGCACCTGAGCGACCTCAGGGCCGTCTTCCAAAGGCTCCGGCAGTACGGGCTGAAAATGAATCCCATGAAGTGCGCCTTTGGCGTGTCCAGCGGGAAATTCCTCGGCTTTATTGTCCGGCACAGAGGGATCGAGATCGACCCCCTGAAGATAAAAGCCATCCAGGAGCTGCCTCCTCCGAAGAGTCTGGGGGAGCTGAGGTCCCTACAGGGGCGTTTAGCTTACATCCGCAGGTTCATCTCCAACCTGTCAGGGCGTTGCCAACCCTTCCACAGACTGATGATGAAGAATGCACCCTTCAGCTGGGGTCACGAATGCCAGCACGCGTTCGACCAGCTAAAGGAGTACCTGAAGACCCCACCCGTCCTGGGGGCACCTGTCAAAGGTAGACCGCTTATTCTCTACATAGCGGCCACCGAGTACTCACTGGGGGCAATGCTCGCCCAGAACAATGATGAGGGAAAAGAACAAGCTCTTTACTATCTCAGTCGAAGGTTGGTGGGCGCAGAGGCTAAGTACACCCCGATTGAGAAAATCTGCCTTGCCTTGGTCTTCGCGGTCAAGAAGATGAGGCACTATATGTTGTCCCATGAAGTCAGCCTGATATCCAGGGCCGACCCCATCAAGCACATTCTCCTCCAGCCAGTCCCGAAGGGGCGCCTTGGCAAGTGGGCCGTGCTGCTCATGGAATTTGACATCACTTACGTGCCACAGAAGGCCGTTAAGGGGCAAGCCGTCGCGGACTTCTTCGCAGCACACCCTGTGCCCGAAGACTCTCCGTTGGCCACAGAGCTACCCGAAGACGAAACACTAGAGGTGGATCAAGTGCAACAAGCCGTCTGGCAGTTATACTTCGACGGGGCCTCGAGAACAGAAGCGACCCCGTCTGGGCATGGCAAGGTGCGTGCCGGAGCTGGCATCGTCCTCAAATCGCCAGATGGAGAAGTGATGCACACCTCCTGCTGCATTAGCAAACCCTGCACCAATAATGAAGCAGAATATGAAGCTCTAATCATCGGTCTCCAGGTCGCCCTTCAAATGGAGATCAAAATGCTCCAGGTGTTCGGCGACTCGCTGTTGGTCGTCAAGCAAGTCCAGGGGCAATTTGATGTCCGAAAACCTGAGCTGCTCCCGTATCACACTAAAGCAAAAGGGCTCATGGAGCGGTTCTACCTCCTCGAGATAGGCCATGTCGCCAGAGGGGAGAACGCACAAGCCGACGCATTGGCAAAATTGGCAAGCTCACTGGCAGTGCCTCCAGATGGATCTCTCCATATCCAAGTAATAAACCAACGCCAGGTACCCAGCATGATGGCAGAGGAGTCAGAAGAAGAAGACCTAGAGGTCACTACAGTGGAAGCCGTCAGCCTGCCCGACTGGAGAGCCCCCTTGGTGCAGTGGTTCAAACACCAGCGATTGCCTGACCGAAGAGAAGAAAAGATCAAGCTAGTCAGAACCAAGGATTCTTACGAGCTCCGAAGCGGAATATTATTCCGAATTGTGGCAGACGCCAGAAGGAAGCTGCTCCTCCGATGTTTGTCCACCGAAGAAGCTTGGAGGGTTATGAAGGAGGTCCATGCCGGCATAGCTGGCGCGCACCAGGCGGGACCGAAAATGAAAATTGAAATCAAGAAACTTGGCTATTATTGGCCTGCAATGTTCAACGACTGTTGCGAGTATGCTAAGTCGTGTCAGAGATGCCAGGAGCATGCCACTATACCCAGGAGACCTCCGGCACCATTACACCCAACAGCGCCCAGTTGGCCGTTCGCCCAATGGGGGACGGACGTCGTGGGCCCCTTACCCGCATCTTCCACAGGCGGCAAATACATTCTGGCGGCTACCGACTACTTCTCCCGCTGGGCCGAGGCCATTGCCTTACGAGAGGTCACCGGAGAAGTCGTGGCCAGGTTTGTCCTCCGCAATATTATATTCCGGTTCGGCGTGCCCGACCGGATTGTGTCGGACAACGGCAGCCACTTCCGCAACCAGAAAGTTTACCGGCTAGCAGAAAAATACAAAATTGACTGGAGGACATCGACTCCTTACAATCCACAAGCCAATGGGCTGGCCGAAGCTTTCAATAAGACACTTTGCACTCTCCTGGCCAAGACTGTTAGCTCTAACAAAAGGGACTGGGAAGAAAGAATGTATGAAGCGCTTTGGGCGTACCGAACCGTATACAAGACCCCAACGGGCTGCTCGCCCTTCTCTCTTGTATATGGCTCGGAAGCAATCATCCCCGTCGAACTGGAGATACCGTCCCTCAGGGTCGCCATTCAGCATGGGCTTGTCCCCGAAGGGCAGACCAACACCGAGCGAAGGCTCGATGAACTCTCCAGTCTGGAAGGAAAGCGGCTTCAAGCCCAACAGAATATCCAGGTCTATCAGGCCCGGATTGCACGCGCCTTTGACAAGCTCGTCAAGGAACGCGAATTCAAGAAGGGTGACCTCGTCATGGTCAAGAGAAGAGATCTCATGGCGGCCAACCCCAAAGGTAAGCTAAACGAGAACTGGCTCGGACCCTACGTAGTCCAGAAAGTCTACGAAGGCGGAGCCTATGTAATTGTCAACCACCGCGGGGAGGTTCAATTCCCGCCTCTTAATGGAAGGCACTTGAGGCTGTACCACGCCCCAGCGCCCCCATTCAGGTAATAATATTACTCTTCGCCCCATTTTGGGGCGGATTTGCGTGATTAATGTCCGAATGATTTGGCCACCAGCCGGGTTCCCGAAAAAGGGAAGAAAGGAATAGAAAGAGAGAGAAAGAAGAAGCAAAAAAAGAGAAAGACAAAAAAGAAGAAGCAAAAAAATGGAAAGAGGAAGAGAGAAGAAGCAAAAAAAAAAGAAGAGAAAAAATGGAAAGAGGAAGAGAGAAGAAGCAAAAAAAAAGAAGAAAAAAAATGAAAGAGAAAGAAGGAAGAAGCAAAAAAAAAGAGAAAAAAAAGAAGAGAAAAAAAAAAGAAAAAAAAGAGAAAAAAAAGAGAAGCCAGAAAGGGGGAACGCCCCCCATTTCCAGTCACCGCCCCGCATCAGCGGGGGTACCAAAATTGATTTAAAAAGAAAGAAACAAACTCTTCTCTCCGTCCTTCCCGGGCGGTGAGTACCCCTTTGGCTCGGACCTCACGTCCGGGTCATTGACTAAACAAACTCTTCTCTCCGTCCTTCCCGGGCGGTGAGTACCCCTTTGGCTCGGACCTCACGTCCGGGTCATTGACTAGACAAACTCTTCTCTCCGTCCTCCCCGGGCGGAGAGTACCCCTTTGGCTCGGACCTCACGTCCGGGTCATTGACTAGACGAACTCTTCTCTCCATCCTCCCCGGGGGGCGAGCACCCCTTTGGATCAGACCTCCCGTCTAAGTCACTGACTAAACGGACCTTTCTATCCGCCACCTCTGAACGGCAAAAGGGGTCTCTGGCCAAGTACCCCTCACTCGAGACCAGCACGCGCTCCCAATATTGCGGCAAAACCAGGGAGTTGCCCGTTCGGTATGGTGGAGTGGTCCCCTCGTCCTCCCCCTGGGAAGGCGAGCGCTCTCCTGTACCCTGACATGGGTCCCTGCCTGGTCCTTCCAAAGTGAATCCCCGCAAAGACTCATACCCTGCCAATGGGCCCCTACACGAAAAGGGGGGAAAGATACAAGAGCGAGGGAAGAGGAAGGAGAAAACAATATGCACGGAAGAGAAAGAGGGGTGGGAAAGCTCCCTCCGGGATAAATGCATACACCAGGAACGCGTGAAATCATAAATGCTTTGCTCTATTCAAAAGAGGATCAAACTACATGTGCTGCGGGGCATACCCCTGTGTTACATTCAAAAAAAAAGAAAGAGAAATTAAGGGATGCAACGCTCAGTCGATGTCCCTGAAGATGTCCTCGAGGGGGAGGATCCCGACGCAAGGGAAGTTCGTCATATCGCGCAGTCGGCCCCTCAATCCCTCAAGACGGGCGAGCTCCGCTTCGACGGACGCCATTTCAACGTCGGCAACGGCAAGAGCTTCCCTCTCCTCTGCCACCGCCCCTTCCGCCTCGGCGAGGC
This sequence comes from Amorphophallus konjac, assembly GCA_022559845.1. NCBI lineage: Eukaryota > Viridiplantae > Streptophyta > Magnoliopsida > Alismatales > Araceae > Amorphophallus > Amorphophallus konjac. The sequence goes on from JAHNEJ010002246.1 coordinate 26,489, forward strand.
CAAGTTTAGCCGCAGCGAGATAGCCCTCCAGCTTCTCGATCCGGTTCTTGAAGGAACGAACGCTGCCTTCGCCTTCCTCTAGGGCCTTTCCGTGGCGTTCTCTACTGTCGCGTCGGGCCTTTAGGGCCTGCAGATATTCGTCTGCCTGAGCATCAAGGGCGGCGCGTTCGTCAGGAGCCTGGGTCTCCAGGAACTCGCGGCGCTTGACATATTTCAATAATAGCAAGACCCGCCGTGACCATTCCCCCAGCGGACAGCCAAGCACTTGCAGCGCCCCCGTTAATTGCGTCACGATGGTATGCACCTCCCGATACGACAGAGAAGCATCGGCGAGAAGCATCGTCCGTAAAGTGATCAGCATCTGACGGACTGGCGCTTCTGAGGACGTGTGACTAACTGAGGGCACGACCGGAGGGGTGAATTCTACGGTGCTGTCCACCTCTGCCCACAGGTCGGTATCTGCCGCCACTGAAGATGAAGGAAGGGCGAGGGTCAAGTCGCCCGGCCGGCGTAGCTCGACGAGAGACTCTTGGCCGACCATTGCCTGGGGAAAGGAAAGGACCATTGCCGAAGCCTCCGGTGCCCCCATCGTTTGGAGGTCACCTGCCCCCTCTGCCTCCGTCTGGCCCGACTCTGCCACTCCTCCAAGGGGCAGGGGTGCAGGGGCCGTTACCTCGGCTAGAGGAGGAGCTTCGAGTAAGGCCAGGCCCGAAGCCGTCACCCATGAACTCCTCGCTCGCGGCTGAGATCCCTCCAGATGCGCACGGAGCCCCGCAAATATCTGCTGCAAGAGCGGGTCCTCCATCTGAGCCGGGAGTTTCGGGAAGGGCGGAAGCGGAACCACCAGCTGGGGTAAACGTCCCGCTTCCACGAGCGCAGCCAGTCTCTCTCTCTCCAAGCCCAAGACTGGAGCCGGCCCCTTCACCGCTATCGGGCCAATGCTCGGTCTCCGCTTGGCCACTGCCTTCCGGATACGACCAGGCGCCTTCCCCGATATCGGCATCGCCTGACCATGGGAATGGGAATCAGCTATTCGCCATCTAAAATAAACCATGCAAAAGGGAGACCGTGGAGCCCGCATACTCACCTTGGCCGCTGGGATGATGCTACCTTCAGGCGCGATCTCCCCCTCCTCCAGAGGCTCGCCCGCCGCTCTGGTAGTACCGGAGGGCTCCGCGGGCATTTCCTCTCGAAGGGCGTCGAGTAAAAGAGCCAATTTGCCCATGACGGCATCGGCTCCCGTTGGGCGGTCGATCAGCGCAGCCGGGGCAGCCTCCTCTGTGATCTCAAGTTCGGCCGGTTCTCGAAAATCCTAAAGAAAAAGGGGGGGGATAAGGTCGTCAGTCAATCACAAAAAAAAGGAAAGGGAGAGCCGGCCCAAACAAGCTCACACTCACAGCGGTCTTCCCCACGAGGCTCGAGGAGCCAGCAAGTAAGGGGGCCCCGAAGGCCGGCTCGGGCGGCTCCGATGCCCCGGACACGCCCTCGTCAGGAGCTACTTCGTCGGAAGAGTAGTTGTAATCTACCTCTTCCCCAGACGGAGACTCGACCGCCGTCGGCTCGGCCTGGACCGGCAGAGGAGCTTCCACCTCAGAGTCTCTGCCCAGCACGTCCTCCCTCGGGCTAGGCGAGGCTCGCGCTCCGATCTTCTTCCTCCTCACATATATCAACGTCGTCGGGAGGTCGGGATCAGGCCCCAATGACTCGGTGGCCACCGCAGCAACGCCTGTCATGCAAAAGAAGATAAGCCAGGGTGAATCTACTGGCCCCTAGGACAAAAAGGGGGGGGAGCTAACCGTGTAGTCGAAAATATTTACCCCCTTCAGTTCCTGCGACACGAGATGACCCGCGGGCTTCCTCAACAGGCAACGCCTTCTCGGGAGTCCCGACCGTACCCTCGCCCGTGAGATAGAAGCGCATCGTCGCCATGCGCGAAGCCGAGGCCAACTCGGGAGGCCGGTCGACCACAGACGACACGGGCGGCCGATGAATCTCACCAGCTTCGTGGCTCGGTTCGGTCCGCGTGGCTTCGAATTCTTCGAAGGACAAGACGGGGGCCATCGGCAGGGCTGCCGTCGGAGCCGGGGATGCCTCGGTTCGCCGCCGTTTTACCGTCTCTCGCCCGGCCACCTTGGCAGCAGCCAGTGCCTTCTTAACGGGCGACTGTGCCCGGGGCCTTCCCGTTGCCTGCGGCAAGGGAGCTGGAGCCGCCGCCGGGGTCGCCTCCGCCGGGACCGCAACTTCGCCCATGTCAGGCGTGGGCATGGGCTCTTCCATAGAAGCTGAAACAAAAGAAGTATCCAGGTGTCAGGGCTCCACTCCAAAATAAAAAGGAGGAGGGAGATTCAAAAGGCACACTAAAGAGCGGGGACGCGGACCGGCAGGTTGACCTGGCTCGGGACGGGCAGCTTCGAATTCCTCGAAAGACGGGACTAGTGGCGCCAGAGGAACAGCCGTCGAAGCCTTAGCCGTGTCTGTCTTCCTCCGCTTTGTATCCCGCTGCTTAGCCGCCTTGGCGGCGTCCACCGCCTTCTTCACAGGCGATTTAGCCCGGGGCCTCTTCGCAGCCTTAGGCAAAGGAGCCGTGGTCGGGGCCAGCGGCGCGGCTTCAAAATACGCAGGCTTCTTCACCAGCCGGAGGAGGTTCCGGTACGTGGCCATCTGCGTGCTGTCGGGATGGTCTGCAAAGAAAAGAGGGGAAAGAACGAACATGCATATACCATTAGTACCTAACTCACCGCGAAAGCCGCAGCGCTGAGGGACAAAACCGAAGAGCAAGAGGGAACTGAATACCATGAGGGCCAGTGTACAGCCGCAGCGTGATCGGCCAGTAGCTCAGGGATATCTCCTTGTCCCGACGTGCCGCCTCCCGGACTAGCCAACAAACGTCCTCAATAGTTTGACACCGGTCCGTGAGGTTGGCCAGATCCGCATGTTTCTTGGAAGAAAGGTGACAGAAAAGATTGAAGTGGTCCATGCCCCACCCATCAGCATAATAATAAGGGATGTGCAGGCGCTTGCCCAGGATGGAGGCCGTCACATCTTCAATCTTCATCCCATTCACCCGGAGGAGGATATATAGCCACGTGGTATCCTTGTAATTCTCGGGCTTCCTCTCCTCCCGCCTCATGAACGTGCGATACAGGCAGGCCAAGTCTCTCTCCGGACGCCAGCTCTTGGCGGGAGTCCCCTCTTCCTCTATGGGGAATGGATAATTGATGAGGTCCAGACGGTCGCTCCCTACCCGGCACAGATCCCTCAGCGTCTTCTGATAGCTGTCCTTCGCCACTGGAGGCAGCTCCACTTTCGGCGTCGGCCTCCTATCCCGGGCTTCCCGACGAGCTATCATATATGTCGCCACCTCCTTCTCTTGCCTGTTCTTGAGCCGAAGAAGATGATCTGGCTCAATGTCAAGTACTGGCACCGGTTGCCGGCTAAGGAATCTCCTTTCGGCGCCATCCCAACAATCGGTCTTGTGCAACCGATAGAAAGCCGTCCGGGCATTCCACCACTTTATATAGTCTTCGGTCACTCGGGGCACGCGACCCGGGGCTGGCACCCTGAAGGAGGCAGAGTCCGCCCGGTGGAAGAAGTCCCACCAGCTTCTAGCGTGCTCGGCGACCGCACTTCCCCGGACGTTCCGCGAAGGCAAGCCGAACTGTGCATGATAAGCAGGGATATGCTGGTCATACCCGAAGTTGCGGCCAAATCGGAAGGGGTAATACGGCTCCAGCAGTACGTTGTCTCCCTTCCGGAACACCAACACGCTCGGGCGGATAGCCAGCGCCCAATCCCTCAGCTCGGGCTCCAGCAACGGGCGCACCACGTTTTCCTGGCTGATAGGGTGGACATACCTCTCCACCTGGTCATCCTTGCATTCCCTCTTATTATTCACGAGGGGGCTTGAATGTGCGGCCAGCGTCCAGAAATGAATGGTACCGGCTGCATCCCGGGGAACCGTGGTCAACCGGCCCCGAATATCATACATCCGCATGGAAGTGGAAGCCGGCTCTGCACTCGCGAACTCCAGCATCCTCGGCACCAGCCCCCAATCCTGAAGGACTCGCGGGGCGAACTCCGGAAACAGTGAACAAACCCACGCGTTGAAGAAATGCAGTGGGCACACGTACCGGGCCTGCCTCGGGAACTGGTGCGTGCTGATGTCTCCCAGTGCCTTATAAATCAGACAGAGCGCCGCCGGGCACAGAGAAAGTTTAACACCCCACGCCATCTGACACGCCGGGTAGATGGCATCTGGCCGGATCACCGTCTCATCCCCGTACGGCATGGCAAATGAACACAGCCAGTACGTCAGATAGGCGGCACAGTGAGTTTGTGGGTCGACCCCCATCGGATTGGCCCCGCTCCGACGTCCCCTGGAGGGGATCTTCACATCATGCTTGGGCTTCGCACGTTTCTTGCGAGCAACAGCGGTGCCGACGCAAGGAAAATCTTCATACTGCTTCAGCCCATCATAGAAATATTCCAGCCATACCGCCATACGCACCCGTTTCCTATCCCCACGGGCGGGCTGCTTCCCCTTGTGCGACAGCTGGTACAGCTCTCGGTACGCCTTCATCAGGTACCGGTATGAATACCCCAGAGAATAATAGCCGTCCCCGTTAGTCTCGTCTTTGATCAAGTCCGGGAGGCATACTTCTTCATAAGGCTCCCCGTCAATGGGCAAGCCGCTCAGCTGGCTTAGGCTCCACAAATCAAGTGAAGTCTCTCCCTCTGCCGTGTAGAAGGTATTGGTCTCCGCACTAAATACTTCTATCATGCCGCAACAGAGACCCTTGGAGATGGGATAACCATACCGGGAAGCGTACACGCTGTGATAGATGCCAACTCGGACCAGCAACGGGGCGTAGTTGAACAGTACATATTCCGTGAACTCCACCGCCCCTTCTCGGAAGCTGTGGGCGTCTTGAAGCTTCAGCTCCCCGAACCAGCCCAGTGATAGTTCGTACTTGAACCTGATGGCCAAACAGTCCAATATGAACGGCTCCTCCCTATAACCCCATTTCAGGGGAGCCAAGAATAAACCAAATCGGGGCGACTCGCCATGCACCTTCCCCGCAGACATGTCCCACCTTGCTGGCGTGAACTGAGGGGCTCGCACCAATTTATCTTCAGCCGGCAGCACCCCTTCGATCCCCAGGACTGGCTTCCATTCCCGGGCTTCTCCCACCAGATACATCGGAATGCTCCTGGGGACGCTGTACAGCAGACTATCTCGGGCATGCAGGATCGCCCGCTCGGCCGCCTTTATGACGCGATAATCTCGCCCCTCTCGAGAGCGCAAATGCTTCAGAAATCGAACGAGGTGCCTATCCTTCGGGAAATCCTTCCTGTATTCTTCGGTGGCCCGATCGAATGTGAAGCCGCTTTCAACTCTGACGAGTCTGCGGACGTCCATGCTTTCACAGTCGGACCCCGATGACTCAGCCAAGGCGGCAATCTCCGCGTGCTCTCGATCTAGGTCCTCCACATTGAGCCATGTGACTGCCGGCACTGGACCCCGCGGGATGAGGTCGGCACCGACGGCGGCAGCAGGGGCAGAAGAACCACTTGGGGCAGCCATTTGTCTGCAAAGATACACAAATAAGAAGATCAGAATAGATCACAAGTAAAAGGACTGCGAAGGGGCTTTGCTACAAGTTAGATGAACGAATATTGCCAATTTCTGACGAAATTTCGGCAGAGTTTCCCTTAGGGCAGAGGCGTAAGGGAAAACATGGGTGCGCGCCCACAAGGAGTGACGGCCCCAACAAAGCATGGTGGGCCCCGAGAGGCAACACCAGAAGTCCACCAGGCGAAGGAGTCTTCTTCCCTAGTCAAGAATCCCTTTGGCCCCTTGGCCGGCACAGCTCCCCCTGATGCCCCCCTTCACCGGCACAGCCTATTAAGGCTTCCCCGGCACACTGCCCACGGGCTCTTCCCCGGCACAGCCTCCTGCATCCTTCACCGGCACGCCCCGAGGGCTTCGCCGGTACACCCCTCGGCCTGCTCCACCGGCACGCCCGAAGACTGCTCACCGGCACGCCCCGAGCGCTCCCCGGCACACTCGTGCCCCGTGCTCCCCGGCACGCCCCGAGTGCCTTCCCCGGCACGCACCCCAGCGGGCGCTCCCCAGCACACCCACGGCTGCCTTCCCCGACACGCCCCATGGGTGGCTTCCCCGGCACACTCCTGGCAGCCTCCCCGGCACGCCCAGGAGGACCGCTTCCCGGTACGCCCCCCTCAACTCCCGCTTGCCGGCACAGCCCATTAAGGCTTCCCCGGCACGCCTCAGTGCCTTCCCCGGCACGCCCAGGAGCTCTCTCGCCGGCACGCCCAAGAGGCCTTCCCCGGCATGCTTTGAAGCGTCTTCGCCGACACAGCCCTCGGGGCACTTCCCCGGCACACTTCTAGCTTCCTTCCCCGGCACGTCCTCAGTGCCTTCCCCGGCACGCCTACGATGGCCTCCCCCGGCGCACTCTCAGGCCCTCTCCCCGGTGCGCCCTCGAGCCCATTCACCGGCGGCCGCCCACGATGCCGGAGGCACAAGAGAAGACGTAAGAAAGGAAGGGGAGGAACGAAGAAGGGGAAGAGGAAGGAAAAGAGGGAGGGGGGGAGCCTAGGGCTCCGGCGCACCCGAACGGCGAGGAAGACGAGAGAAACGGGAGAGAAGAAGGAAGGGGAAGGAGAGAAGAGGAAGAAAGAGGGAAGAAAAGGAAGAAGAGAGGGAGGGGGATGGGGGAAGACCCCCACGGCGGTGCCCTCACCGCAGTAACGGCGACGACGGCGACGATGGCAGCGTCCGACGAACTGAGAAGAGGAAGAAGAAGGGATGGAGAAAGGGGCGCCCCCCGCTCGGTCGAGAAGAGAGAGGAAGAGAGAAGAAAGGGGAGGGGATTCGAACGGGTGACCGTTCGAATCGCCCCCGCACCCCCTATTTATAGAAAAAAAAAAAAAGAAAAAAAAGGAAGAAAGAAAAGAAAAGGAAAAAGGAAAGGAAGGAAAAAGAAAAAAGAGAGGGAAAGGAGGAGAAGAATAAAAAAAAACAAAATGGGGGGGGGATAAACAAAAGAAAAGAAAGGGAAGAAGAAAAAAA
>JAHNEJ010002641.1:0-43003 GCA_022559845.1 Amorphophallus konjac
TTTATTTAATACTGTATCAAATTTGATTAATTTGGGGTTTTTATTTCCTTGAATTTTTTTCCAGGGTTGCTACAGTTCGGATGCAATGACGGCAATCCTACGTCCACCCCTCACCAAACCCGGTGAGGCTTCACTCGGGGATAAATCCCCAAACGGAGATGACGCTCCAACCACACACGCAGGACGACGCCTGCCCACACACACGGGGACACGCCCCAAAACACACACACACACGGAGACGAAGTCTCCAACACGATCCAACAAGCGGATCAACAAGACACACACACGCTGCGACAAGTGCAGCACTCCACAAACACAAACACTAAGATCTGGATAAATCCACACACACATGCATATCTAAGAAGACCTACGCACACACGAATCAAGTACGACACACACACACACGACCACGGATCCAACAACGATCCACACACACACGAGTTTACAGTTTATTAGAAACATAAATATGAAACTATAAAGTACAAAACACAAACATGAATAAACCATAGTTTAGAAAGCACCTGATTTAGGCTCTCCCTGAGTGTGTGCTCTAAATGTTCGCGTTGATTCCTTCTTCACTTGAATATCTTGAGACTCATCTTGAATGGCCTTGTATTTGATGTAGATCTTCTTACATGCAGTACTATTCACGGTTACAGTACCCTTCCTTCTTCCTTGGACAAATCCATGTATCTTCTTGATGCTTGTGAGCTTGTTCTCTTTTGAGACTACTGACTTCAAATGGAGCTAGAGTACCTTCAGATGATGCTTGAATGGCTCCTTCTTCCTTGTAGCATCCTTCTTCTTCTTCCCTTGGATCGCCTTGAGTTGATGAAGAGTTGTATGGATGTAGCTTTGAACCTTGATTGCTTCTACACCTTCTTGGAGGTAGATGGCTTCAGAAATACCTTGAATGGGTTGGAGGTAGATGAAGAGCTTGCTACACGAGGTACTGTTCACGGAGCTACAGTACCTCTTCTTCCTCCTTGGACAGCCTCCCCTTTAGACCTCTTGGATTGATAGGGTTTATGGCTCCAATGAGATATTTTATAGCCCTTGAATGGTCCATGGACAACCCCCAGACCAGATCCACATTTTGTGGGTGATTGGGTGACTTTAGGATTAAAGAAATCCATGGAGAATGGCTCTTCTCGAAGTGGAAAATAAAGGCAACATATGTTGGCTCGGGACTGGCGGTCGACCTGTGGAAGCTGGCGGTCGACCGCTACTGAGAAAACTGTAGAAATATGATCCCTGGCATTTTCGGTAGACCTTGGGCGGTCGACCGCTGCTGGCGGTCGACCGGGGGCGGTCGACCTAAACTTCAGACTTTTAGGTTTCACCCCCGAACTCCATTGCAACCCATTTAAGTCTGAGGCTTCAAACTCCTTTGATCTTGGGGAATATATGTTGAGTGTTTTGACCTACAAAACCATAGAAAAAAGGATTAGAACCTTGATCAATAATTCATGTGGTAATTGCATGAAGTACATGTATGAAACCCCTTTGGCCATTTGGCAGTTTCAATCAATTAACAAGAGCTTATTGTAAACCGTTTGAGCAAGATATAAGTACCATTATTCCAATTTTCAAGCAAGTTTCTCATGAGTTGTTTCAACATAATGTAAGCTCAAAATGATATGTGAAATATGTATTAGAGTTCAAGAAGTGATTTACATTGAGACCCAATTTCACATATAAGATTGGAACACTTGTTGCTTTGACAAATGCATGTATGGTATGCGTAAAAATCAACCAAACAAGTTTCAAACTATTTGATCAAGATTTGAACATAAGTGTTCATCAAAGCTCAAGTCCATATGTTCAAACATATAAAGGCTTGAAACCTCTTGTAGAACCAAGATATGCAAACCAAGCATTAAGACCATGTAACCGTTGCCATTTGCCATCTCAAACATACATAGATAATAGGACCATGAGCAATCAACCACAAGTTTAGTTATCATCACTTAATCACACATTAAGTTTAGTTATCATCAAAATCATAACTTAACAATCACAACAATCATCAAAACCATAACTCAACAATCTCCCCCTTTTTGATGATGACAAACTTATTGATGATGACAAACTTGATGAGAAATTTATTAGTGATGATACACTAGAGTGGATACAAAAGAATAGCACATATGTTCTTCTCCCCTTCCCTTGTCACACACAATCATCAATTTTTCTCCCCCTTTGACATAATCAAAAAGCGGGATAATGTAAATCTTTCTCCCCCTGTGACATGATCAACAATATCAACAAGCTTATCTCCCTTTGAAACATCAATAGCCTATCTTATCAAATCAGAAGAAGCTTGGGCAAAACATGGATGAACAAAGCAATATGATTCCAATAAGAAGAAACCAATTGGTGATTATTCTCACAAATTAATATGAAACCATCCAAAGCAAATACAGTCAAGCATGTATTGATACCAATTGAAGGTGGTGATTGGCCTCAAGGATATGAACCAGTGGAGGAAGATGTTCACAGGATGAGGTGTTCAGCATGATAGCATACAAGAGATAGATCCCATGTCAGATTTTCACAACAAACAAGAGCAGGAGGGCATATCAAAAGGATTTTCTTTGATTTTCAAAATTTCTGATTTTTATATTTTGGTTTGAAATGCATGAAATGCAACACATGCAAATAGTGACTCATGAAGTGCACACAATGCAACCAAACAGTTACATATAAACATACATGCAATCTCCCCCGTACATATATAAGAAGGGAATGGGTATAAGAAAGATACAAGATAGTCATGCTAATCGGAATGCACATGTGTAGCACATGGGAGATTGTGCAATCATATAGGAGATTCATGCAATTGCTAAAGCAGTCAATCAATTTTATGAATACATATTAAATCAAATTTTTAGTTGTGTAAGTGAGTAACGATAGTTGCAATATGGATATTCAGATTTTCAGATCAACACAAGGAGACATTTTACAGAGTGCACTTTTATTTTGAGAACAACGTATTGGAGGCTACGCTCTACCACAATGAGTTTTCACCATCATTTTTCAACTCAACCAATATCACATGAGAGTCAGAATTTTTCAAGAGTGATCAGGTTCAAATAATTTCTTTTTACACGAGTAGACGCATGGAGCTCATGCCAGAATCCCCGGTTACTCAGAATATTGAACCATTTCACCTCATTTTGAACAGAGATACTAGTCAACACTTTTCAGATATGAACCACATCACGTCTCAGGTGACATGTGCCCAATTTACTCAGTGAGACTAAGCATTGCTCTATCTTTCATTTTTATTTCATATTTTTTAACAAGGATGGGTAGGCAGCTTTTTCCTCAACTGTCTCTTCAACATTCATGCAGCAAGTTTAACAACTCGAGAGTGTTGAAAAGAAATTCATATATCTTTATCTTTAACACTCATTTTCACATTTTATGCATGAAGTGTACGAATTTGATTCAGCATGTATACTGAAAATATCATGAATACACAACAGTGCAACTCCCCCTAAATAGATGCACTTATGAAATATAAACTCTCCCAGAGTGTACGACATGAAACACTCCAATAATGACTCAAATGCAGTATTATTTATCAAGAAGACATAAGGCCATCGAAATGCCAAGGGATGGGTGAATAGCATATAATATCAAACAAGCACACAGAGGGAATGTATGCAATATGCAATGCACATGTGCAACTGATGCCAAACAAATCGATACCAATTGAATGAAGTGAATGCAGCTAATGCATGAGTACTGATGCAATGCAACTTGATCATATAGTAATGAAATGGAACATGCCAAGATAGAATGTAATGTGGTGCAAAACTTCTGATACCAAATGAATGAACTAACTTCAGCTAATGCATGAATTTATTCTAATGCGTGCAACCTATGCCTAGATGAGCATGTGATGCAAGATGCAAATGTAGTATAGGAGGGCTTGATCTTCAAACCTAGAGGCAAATTCCACATTGGAGCATTCACATTATATTAATGTGTCAATAATATTTTTCCTGACATGACCTTTATGAAAAAGGGTGCATAAATGCTCAAAATTAAGCAATACAACCCAATTTTCAGAATTGTTCAAAAATAGATTTTCAAGAGCATTTCACAAGTTTTGAAATGAGAATTCATTCAACAGCCAAATGTATGAATCATTTAATCACAAGCATGGTTTCAATTTACATAGCTCAGCTCAAGAATTCATTTACACATCAACCAATCCCAATTTTCAAGATCTGGTACTAGGCGGAGATTTTAATCCGAAGACCCAGCTCAACGCATAGGGAATGCTTCCAAGTAGACATAATCCACTTTTTCACAGACGCCATTTGATATACCATATATATAATTCAATTCAAGTGTGATCATGCAATTCAAATTGAGAATATTCAATGTGCAACCACTTCATACACATCCTTCAATATTTTCAATTTGATTCAATCAATTAGGCACATTCATCACAACATGCTGATAAATGACAATTCAAATTTTTAGAATCAATACCTGTCACTTGAGAGTGTCACCAAGTGACAAAGATGGCCATTGCATGAATTGACAAGGTTGAATTACCTTAGTTCAAGAGATAAGATTGGAAGCCTTCAATCACTAAAATCACCAACCTCACGAGGGTTGATATTTCAGATTTTACTTTCTTACCTTTGCCTTGTGAATCTATTTTCTTCCAAGCCTTCCACCTGCAATCCAAAGAAGAGTGAAATTCAATTTACTCATTGAGATTATTTTAAAATATACTTGCACAATCCCTGCAAAATAATCATATAAAGTATTATTAATAGTTCTAGAGATGGTATTAATCACATATGCATGAACCACTAAAAAGACTTTACCTGATTTTCTCATGAAAAATGGTTGATCAACTTTACCTATTTAACTTGTTCTCAATAAAAAGATGTGGGCTTTTCATACCATGCCCTAGATACTTGCTTTAGCACGTACAAGGACTTTCACCAGCTTGTGCTTAAGTCGATCCTGGAGATTTTTCTACACAAAGTATCCCATCTTCTTGTAGCAAATGGATAGGGTTTTCATCATTTTCATCCTTGCAAGATATTCCTTTCATTGACTCAAGCTTGGCCATGACTAGCCCTGCATCATTTAGATTTTGGGAGTGTAATCTGCATCCAAGGACAAGAGGACTTGAGTTGTCAATTTCGATTCAAATTTATTGACAATGGCATGGCAAATTATTTTAACAACCAACATGTCCCAGACAGCTCTAGATGCAATGCATGACTCATGTGTGAATTTAAACATAAAGCCCATATGACGAATCTGATGACTCCCCCTCAATGTGTGCATGAGTGTGATATACTCAGTAAAAATCTAATGCCATGTGCAGCCTGTGACTAATTGACTCATACTACCGAGCGGAGAACTTAGATCTGAAGATCACCTCACGCTTAGTGATACCTTTCAGACAGGCATAACCTGCCCTTCCACATGTCACCATTTGATATACTATGTAGTCAAGGGTGGTGAAGGTAGGAGGATTGCTATGCATTATGACATGAATTCACAATATTCAATTTATGCATGACAGTACGTGAAAGCTTATACAAACTCAGTATATGCAGTGAGATTTATTGACGGTTTCAAAACTCCACTTCAACAAGATGCTATATGACAAGTGATATGGGCACAAATATATAAACAACTATGAATGAAATGTATGTGCAGACATATGCAAGATTACATGACTATATGACACAAAGTGAGTTAAAACATGATAGAGTCACTACAAAGGTAGGAGGGATATCACCTGATCTTCAAATTAAGTTTTTGATTTTTCTTCCAACCTGACTTATGCCACTTGACATGTATGCCTTACCTTCTTGATGAAAATAGATTTCATGCTTTACATTCCCAAGGCACACCTGTAAAATAGATTTCTCATTTGCCATTCTTAGGTACCCAAATCCTTTTGGGTCCTTGTGGGTTAACAGCAACATTTGCACATGGTTTTCACTTTTTGACAGTATTCAAATTATCATTTTTCATCAAAGGACAATCATGCATCAACTCACAATCATGCTTAGTATGCCCAGATTCACCACAATAGAAACAACGCACAGAAGCCATTTTCTCATGTGGTCTTTTATCATGAACATAAGAATTCTCAAATCTATTTCTCCCAAATGAAACCTTTTTTACATTTTTGAAAATATTCATTTTCTTGCATGCTCTCAAATCATCATTCTGCATAATGAAACAATCATGCATGGCATGTCCAGATTTACCACAGTAAAAATATGAGAGTTTCTTTCTAAGTTGTTGTGTGTGTGGCAGAAGTATGTTTAACATGCATGGGTGTACTAGCAGTATTTTTAGATTTTTGATGCAAATTAATTTTCTTTGTGGATCCATGTGTGTGTGCAACATGATTTTTCTTTTTCAGATTCTCATTTGATGTGCTGGCTATGTTTGAATTATGCACAAAGGATGTATAAACTTTATTTTTAAACTTCTTTTTGTTCACAGGATTATAGCCCAGCCCCTCTCTTTGAAAGTTTACTTTCATTCCTAGTAATTTGTCCAGGTTATTTTGACCATCCACAAATCTAGACAATGAAACATTCAAGTCAGAGATTTCTTTTTCAAGTGATGAAATGTGTAATTCATAGGAAACAATCACATTTTCACAAGAATTGATTTTTTCATTCAAATGTGTATTGATGGTTTTGTGATTTTCCACTTCTTGTTCCAACACATGCACATTTTCACATTCATTAACAAGTAAACTTTTTTCTTTTTCAAAAATAAACAATCTTTCAGAAATGACATTATTCAACTGTTTCAATCCTTCATTTTCTTTTCTCATGCATGAAATGACTTCTTCATGGTTTTTGATGTCACTCATAAGAGATTCATTTTCTGTTTTGAATTCCAAACATTTATTACATGAAGAATTTTCTTTTTGAAGTTTTTCAAGATTTTTCACATTGCTTTCAAGTAAGGAGTTCTGAATTAACAAAACACTAATCTCCTTTTCAAGTTTCGTGCATTTATCACAAGAAGCATTCTCAAGAAAAACATGTTCAGATTTATTTTTCAATTTTTTATTTTCAAACTTAACTTTCTTGTACTTTTCAGCAAGCTCATCATATGCATTCAACAAATCTTCATAGCTAAATTCATCTTCATTATCAGAATCAGAATTTACCTTTGAGCTTGATCCACTTGATGAGCTTGATCCACTTGGCTGATCACTCCTTTGTTCACTCGTCCCTACCACAAGACATTGGTCTCCATCCTCTTCCCGAATTTTGGTTAGGCCATCCAAGATATCTTTCGCGGATCTGCAATGAAAAATAAATGGGAAATAATTAGAATCAACTGTAGCAGTTAGCAACTTTAACACCAAATAATTTTGTTCATGTTTAAGCTTTTGATTTTCAGTCCAGACATTTTTATCCTTAGGCAACTCATAAGGACCATATGAAACAAGCTTCTATAGCTTAGGGTCATATGAGTTGACAAGACTGCACATTCTACCTAACCACAAATCAAAATTACAACCATCAAACACCGGTGGAGAATTCAAAGTATACATAATGGTAGTCATTGATCTGGATCACTCTAGATCATTAGATCTATAAAATTAGAGCCTTGGCTCTAATACCAATTGTAGTCCCGCGATCAATGACACCCAAGAGGGGGGTGAATTGGGTGTTTACAAATTTTAAGAAAACTTTTGGCCTTTTATAAAATATGTGATAGAATGTTAGTTTAGGGATCAAAACTATTAGTACACAGATTGGATTTATCAAACTCAATTGATGATAGTATAGATAATGTAAGATATACGAAGATAAATCTAGAACAACAATAAACATAAACACTCACTTAGAATGGAGGTAGAGGAAATGGATCAAACCACACAATTCAAACCACACTACACAGCGATTTTTAAGGTGGTTCGGATGCAACGACGGCAATCCTACGTCCACCCCTCACCAAACCCGGTGAGGCTTCACTCGGGGATAAATCCCCAAACGGAGATGACGCTCCAACCACACACGCAGGATGACGCCTGCCCACACACACGGGGACACGCCCCAAAACACACACACACACGGAGACGAAGTCTCCAACACGATCCAACAAGCGGATCAATAAGACACACACACGCTGCGACAAGTGCAGCACTCCACAAACACAAACACTAAGATCTGGATAAATCCACACACACACGCAGATCTAAGAAGACCTACGCACACACGAATCAAGTACGACACACACACACACGACCACGGATCCAACAACGATCCACACACACACGAGTTTGCAGTTTATAAGAAACACAAATATGAAACTATAAAGCACAAAACATAAACATGTATAAACCATAGTTTAGAAAGCTCCTGATTTAGGCTCTCCCTGAGTGTGTGCTCTGGATGTTCGCGTTGATTCCTTCTTCACTTGAATAGCTTGAGACTCAGCTTGAATGGCCTTGTATTTGATGTAGATCTTCTTACATGGAGTACTATTCACGGCTACAGTACCCTTCCTTCTTCCTTGGATAAATCCATGTATCTTCTTGATGCTTGTGAGCTTGTTCTCTTCCTTTGAGACTACTGACTTCAAATGGAGCTAGAGTACCTTCAGATGATGCTTGAATGGCTCCTTCTTCCTTGTAGCATTGATGCGGGACGAGACCACGGACTCGACTCCGAATGAATATGCGATCCTCGGACTCTAGACAAGCTCGTGATTGTCCCTTAACGAGGGAAGCGTCGGACGTGCACGGTTGAGAAACCGGCAATGAGCTAGGGTGGTCGGCTCTCTTTTGTGCCCGGATCGGGTCACGGGACGGTCACGCTCTCTCTCGCAGTAGCGGTAATAAACAATATATAGCAAGCTAGATATCCCTACACATGCTCTCTAGCAGCGGCATAAAGATGTATATACGAAAGAAAGCAAATGCTGAATAAGGGAGCGAAAATGATACCTCCACGCTCTCGGCGTGGGGATGACGGACCCGGCCGAACTCGTACTCCCGGGACGATTAATACACAATTATTAAAGCAATGGACTACTGCCCACTCCACGCAGGGAGGTAAAGGGCTACACAAGTGGGTCCGGGAGGACCGATTTCGGGTTGACGGGCGGCTTCACGCGTAGCTTCGGCAGCACACGTACTCGCAACCGTGGGGCCTGCATGCTGGCCGGAGGGGCCGTGTGGGACCCGGTGGCACCACTGTGGTGGGGACATTTGGGGAAGCACTCCATGGGCTGGCGGCACGCTGGAACGTCGACCGGAAGCCGGGCGGCTCCGATCGGCACCCGCCGGACTAGCTTCCCACGGATCTGTAGCTTCTGGTTTCCAGCGCGTGTTCTGGCGAGAACGGACGCTACAATCAGCCCCGATGTCGGAATTACACGAAACTGGCTCCGTTGGAAAGCTAACTCGAAATACTTCAAGATAGGACTAGAGAGAGACGCTGGATCTTCATGGATATAGGGCTTAACTATTTTTGAAGATGCTGTTGTACAGTACCCGAACCCTCAGATCAACAGGGAACTTTCCTGTGGATTGCCTTTGACCGCGAGGTAGACGTTCGAATCTGAAGTTGGGTTCTTCAGTAAAGTTGTAGGAAATCAAAAGAGGAAACCAGGACTATTTTTAGATAGGTGAACCACGCCTGAAAATTGCAGCTCCATATGAGGAGGGAGGTGGGAGCAGAAATTCGTGGAAGTTGCCTCTATCCTGGATGGACAGATTACCGAAGACGGCTTCGCGGCGGCTCGATGGCGGCACGAACGGCGGCGGCGGCGGCACCGATGAACTCAGAGATTGAGGGGGAGGAGATAGAGGGGTTCCACTCTAGAATTGGGGGTTGGGGATGAAGAAAACCAGAGGGAGAGAGAGGGGAGGTCGAAATTCTCACAAGGGGGGGCTCTTGCATAATGCTTTTTTCACTTTCATTAATTCTAGAATAATAGAAATACATGACTTATATAATAAATAAAAAAAGACCATGAATACCCTTAGATCTAGGATCTGGAGGGGCATTTAAGGGACTTCATATTTGATCCAAATAAAATAAAAAAATGAAATTCCTAATTAATTCTAATGGGGGGACAAGGTAGGTGAGGTATGTAGCCTACCTTTGAATTTTTAATCCACTTGTCTCCCATGTGGTCAATTGACATTCAAACCTTCTAGATGGCGACCTAGGATGGTTGGCCAGCCCCACATAGGTGACATGGACCAATGGGAAAGGGCTGAGGGCCCCCTAGCTAGATCTATTACACAATTACATAAAAAGTCACACAATCCAAGGGAATGACGCATTGGCTTACAAAGCCGTACAATTACGCTTATACTTTCCCATGGATATAAAAATAAACTAAAGGACATAAATGCAAAATAAAATGTACATGCTCGGCGTCGATTCCCATCAAGCATCCTTCTTCTTCTTCCCTTGGATCACCTTGAGTTGATGAAGTGGTGTATGGATGTAGCTTTGAACCTTGATTGCTTCTACACCTTCTTGGAGGTAGATGGCTTCAGAAATACCTTGAATGAGTTGGAGGTAGATGAAGAGATTGCTGCACGAGGTACTGTTCACGGAGCTACAGTACCTCTTCTTCCTCCTTGGACAGCCTCCCCTTTGGATCTCTTGGATTGATAGGGTTTATGGTTCCAATGAGATGTTTTATAGCCCTTGAATGGTCCATGGACAACCCCCAGACCAGATCCACATTTTGTGCGTGATTGGGTGACTTTAGGATTAATGAAATCCATGGAGAATGGCTCTTCTCGAAGTGGAAAACAAAGTCAACATATGTTGGCTCGGGACTGGCGGTCGACCTGTGGAAGCTGGCGGTCGACCGCTATTGAGAAACCTGTAGAAACGTGATCCCTGGCATTTTTGGTCGACCTGGGGCGGTCGACCGCTGCTGGCGGTCGACCGGGGGCGGTCGACCTAAACTTCAGACTTTTAGGTTTCACCCCCGAACTCCATTGCAACCCATTTAAGTCTGAGGCTTCAAACTCCTTTGATCTTGGGGAATATATGTTGAGTGTTTTGACCTACAAAACCATAGAAAAAAGGATTAGAACCTTGATCAATAATTCATGTGGTAATTGCATGAAGTACATGTATGAAACCCCTTTGGCCATTTGGCAGTTTCAATCAATTAACAAGAGCTTATTGTAAACCGTTTGAGCAAGATATAAGTACCATTATTGCAATTTTCAAGCAAGTTTCTCATGAGTTGTTTCAACATAATGCAAGCTCAAAATGATATGTGAAATATGTATTAGAGTTCAAGAAGTGATTTACATTGAGACCCAATTTCACATATAAGATTGGAACACTTGTTGCTTTGACAAATGCATGTATGGTATGCGTAAAAATCAACCAAACAAGTTTCAAACTATTTGATCAGGATTTGAACAAAAGTGTTCATCAAAGCTCAAGTCCATATGTTCAAACATATAAAGGCTTGAAACCTCTTGTAGAACCAAGATATGCAAACCAAGCATTAAGACCATATAACCGTTGCCATTTGCCATCTCAAACATACATAGATAACAGGAGCATGAGCAATCAACCACAAGTTTAGTTATCATCACTTAATCACACATTAAGTTTAGTTATCATCAAAACCATAACTTAACAATCACAACAATCATCAAAATCATAACTCAACAGTGAGGTGGCCGGGGAGTGCCATTATATCGAGTAGTATTCCATGATGTTTCAAAATCATGATTGGTTTCTAGTCAACCCGGTATGATCTAGTGGTTGACATGAAACCTTGCGAATGTCTCAGTGATCCGGTGTGGATCGAGACACGGTTTTGGACGCCTTGAGGTATTGTCTTACCTCGATTTGTGTGTCCATGTGTTTTGAGGGTTTTGGTGATCCCTCAGGTCTCCGTGATTCGTGTTATGCGGAGGTGTGGATCAGGTGATCCTATGTTGTCTCCTTTACATGTGTTTTATCGTGACCTTGGCTTAGGGACTAGGCTGATTAACAGTGTGAGCTGTGATGTGTGATGATCTTGACCCCGAGTCTTGTGACTCAAGGATCGTTGTGTCAGCAGGCCTAGTTGTCTATCCTGAGTCCGGTGGCAGTCTGGTATCCTACCCTGTGTCTGGTGCTTCGTAGTATGTGCGACAATCTATGCTTAGCCTGTCCGAACTTCAGCACTGATGTTTTGGAGTCATTGTGTCTAGTGAGCCTCCACTAGTCGTAGCCTGACGACACTTTTCTGTGTGTCGGCCCACCTAGGAGTGGTGGCGGGGCGTGTTCCCGATATACTGTTTGTAAGCTAGTTTCCGTGGGCCCCATTGCCTTGCGGTAGCGTCCTACTGGGAAGGAAGCTAGCTAGAGGCCTAGCTCAAGACAGTGAGCTTGTGTGTGCACATGTGGTCAGGGGCGTCTGGACAAGCGTCGACGGGCGTGACCGTGACTAGTCACTCGTTATTGTGGTACCTTGTCCTTAGTTCTGTGGTACCGTTGCTCCTAGTACTTGGTACTGTTGTTCCTCGTACTTAGTTTTGTGAGTGTCTCAGTGACCACCGTTCTCGATGTGTGGGAGATACTTGTGGCACACTGTAAGACGTCAGTGGATGCATCTGGCTATTCTTCTAGTGAGGAGGTGCTCCTGTCACTTGACGCACAATCTCGTGACCCTCGTGACTTGTGTTTTGTGGCTGGTTTCCATCATGATTGGCGTGACTCATCAGGTAGTCTGTGTTGGCTTCACCCGCGGTCCAGTCTTGTGTAACGTACATGGCGAGCTAGTCGTGTATGTGTGTGCCTTAGACTATGTAAGTCTTTTATAGAGCTTTTACCTGTTTTGGTGGGCTTCAGCTATGGAGCTTGTGCTGGTCGACGGATCGGTAATGCCTGACTTTGTAAGTTCAGGATTCGCCTTTCTGTTGCCGTTTGGAGTAGCTTAGGGAGCCGTGGTTCGATTGGCTACCGTGTTTCTGGCTAGTACGGCTTTACTCCTTCCTTTAGTTGTTCTTACTCCTGCTTTTACAGCTTTACTGTTGTAGTTAGTATTGTCGTTACTTCTGGTCTTCCTGCTTTACTATTTAGCGTTGTTTAGCGTGTTACTGCGTTGTTTCCAGTGGGGATCTGCGTGACCCCTACTGAGCCAGTGACACGAGGCTCACCCATGCTTTTCAGGTGTGGTTGTTCTTCTTCCTCGTGGTTCGTGGCACGGTGTGTCAGTTCGTAGTTGCCAGCGTTACCTGCGTCGGGCTTCCCCCGACTTCAGTGTACGTTTTCCTTTCTGTTAGACTGTACTTATATTTTTTTGGACTAGACTCTGCTAATTTAAATTGTTAATTGAAAAAGTAATTTTATTTTTGCTACTTTAGCAAACTTGATCAATGAAATATTAATTGCTTACTACTATATCTGGGACTTCAATGTACCACACACACTCCTTTTATGCCTTCGGAGCTTTATCGCTCTTGGGAGGCCTCGCATGATCCAAGTGTTATAGGGTTTACCCGGTATCCGGACCCTGGGTCGTCACAGGTTCCTCATCAAGTTGTTAGTCAGCGGATAGCAAACTGTGTTGCTTAGCTGTGTAGAAAGTTTTGATGCTCAGCGATTCAAGCTGTGAGTCAGCGGAATCCTCACTCAGGTTGACTGGGGGGTGGATGTAGGCAGACTGGGTGTTTGGCCGAACCACCTAAAAACTCCTGTGCCCATCATTGTTTGATTGTGTGATTGTTTTGCACTAAATATTTAATTAGACCGTCTTAATCATTTTCGTTCAATAGGGCATTCTTCCTTACATGCTAAGTGTCCGAGTGTTGCTCTAAATATAGCGCGAATTTTTTTTATTGAGTCATATTTTTGATAGAGGGATCTATTCACCCCCCCTCTAGATCCCGGCCTTGCACCCAACACCCGAGTGATTACCCTCCTACCATGAATAATTTTAAGGTATGTGACCATGTAAAGTCAGTCTCATGATCGAGATCACATCTCGAGTTGACTTTACAACCACATATCCTAGGGACATCGTAGAGTAAAATATAATTATAAATTTACGCTCAAATACCACTTTATTAATGATGAACAAGATTATACAACTATCGGGCCTATCCGACTCGAAATTGGCCTGTACCACACCCAATACTAACAGTGATCTCTCTCTATCTCTCTGATGGTGTGAGCGTATCTGTGCGGGCGTCAATAGGCGAGTTGCAATGTGTCCTTTTAGGTCCGTTCAAGACCCTATTTATACGATTCACCTTAGCATCATCCATTTCTTGACTTAGTGTGGGTGTGGTTAGTGGAGCAATGAGTTACTCAATTGTGGGGATCGTTTGTTGTCCACTCGCCCGTTTTCTGAGGAAGGGTATCATGGTGGGCATCTCGACAGCATGGGTGAGACTCGGTGCTTGTTTGGGGCAGCACTCGAGATTCTACCCTCAACGTTTGCTTGTTAGAAGGTGGGGATTGAGCCCACGGACTGGCCAATTCTGAGTGGGCCTCAATCAGACGACGTTTCTGAACTTTGGGCTGGTCGGGGATAGCCCTTCTGGACCTAGCAATGCGCAACCTCTTCAGGCCTGACGTTATTGGGCCGCATTGGGCCTGTTGAATCTCTCCCTCCTCAGATATGATGTCCTTCAAATGCCTTCGTACGATTTTTCTCGTCCTATATAAGCACACAGCTCAAATATATGTCATCATTGTACACTCACTAAATCATGATCATCATTATCACGATATTATCCTACGAGAAATGATTAAATATGGACGTCCTCAATATAATTACAGTAAAGATGCCCTTCTTTAGTCCTATTTTATGGATTTTTTAAGAAATTTATTTTTAGATGGGGTCCAAGATCCCTTAACTTGGAGTGAGAGTTAGATCACCTGATTTACTTAGAATGCACGGCAATAAAAGAAAGTGTGAATAATAGGTACTATTTATATATACAGTAATGTGAATAGTAACTACTATTCATATCTATTTTTTTAATTACCGTGCATCACAAGTAGACGATTTGACTCTCACATCAACCTTAAAATTCATCAAAAAAAATAAAAATCAAAACACACCCAAATTTGATAAAAAAGAAACAGCTATATTCTAACTATAATACAGACGTCCCTATTTGATTATTTTTATTATCAGGCAACCTACGAACTAGATTGCATGTGGATCCACAGACATCAAACTAGATGCATGTTGCATGGCAACATGATTTTGATCCTCCAATAATTGCCACATCGTCGATTCGCCATCCGTAACTTCTAAGCTAGTGGTCTGGCGGGACAACGTTGTTGGAGATATTGCCAGTCGTTTTATGTAGACCAGGGGAATGCAGCGAGGCCTACTACGTTAAAGAAGATCGCAGCCGTAACATAAAAGTAAAAAAGAAGATCGCCAGAATTGTTGTGCATATCCTGCAGTGCATGAGTACACAGGTGGGGCGAAAGATAACCGTCCAGACATGCACAATACAAGACGTGCATATTGTAAGATGCATCTTCATCAAATGGCTGAATAGTTCACCAGAAAAACAACATGGAAAGCAAACAGAAATAGCAAAGACGAGCTACTAGCCCGTATTTGTCCAATCCGATCCAGTGTTTTTAACGTATTCCTCAGACCAATCCCATCATGGGTTTAGGGCCCATTTGGTTAAAATTATCGAGAGATTGTAATCATTAAATTTTTTTATACAATTTCAATCCCAACCAAAATTATGTATTCCACGTATTTTGAAATTAGAGAGAGATACACATAAAATATGACATCTCACAATCTGAATAATCTAACGACGAGAAAATTCTAAATAAGTTTCAAAATTATTTAACAATTACATGTTCAATTAAATTCATCAACTGTTTAAATTAGACTACTTAAAACTCCACGATTCGTCTTTTTAGTCCATTTAAAGTTTCACTAACATTTTTAATCACTCTAATTATAACTTACCATTACAAGAATTTTTCATATAACCAAACACAACCTTAAATCCACGTGCATAATTTTTTTTTGCCAAAATTACAGAGAGAGAGAGAGAGAGAGAGACATAAAATATGACATCACAAAATCTCAATAATTTAATAAAAATATTTTTAAATAAATTTTAAAATTATTTAATTATTAAATATCTACTTAAATCTATCAACTATTTAAATTAGATCACTTAAAAATCTCCATTTATCATTTTAACCCAGTTAAAACTCGGCCAACATTTTTAATCACTCCACTTTTATTATAATTTATTATTATAATTTCTTTTTATAAAACCTCACCGTACACGTCTGAATCAAACACAACCTTAAATCTACCTGCGGTAGAAAAAAATTGTCATCTAATTACTTCTACGCTCATATATTAACCCCATCTGTAGACGAAACGAAGCAAATTTGAGTGCTATGGAATCGAACAAGGCCGCGAGAATCCGATGGTTCAAGCCTCTTTTTTTTTTCTCAATGATCCGAACAGTACTAGACTTTTAATCATCCTCTCAGTCCACAGTGATA
The DNA here is from genome assembly GCA_022559845.1 of Amorphophallus konjac. NCBI lineage: Eukaryota > Viridiplantae > Streptophyta > Magnoliopsida > Alismatales > Araceae > Amorphophallus > Amorphophallus konjac. The sequence goes on from JAHNEJ010002641.1 coordinate 16,512, forward strand.
CAACAAGAACATCTCGGAGAAGTGTCCCCATACATCATCATATCGCAGAGTAAGAGAAAAGAAAAAGAAAAACTAAAAGAAAAGAAAACCCTCATACGAGGTTGTGTATACGCGCAGCATCTCTCTCTCTCTCTCTCTCTTATATACAGGGACTTTCTTATTCCCCTACCAACAACCCTTGTGATGGGGTTCTTGCTGCGAAGGCCTCGGAGGCCCGGGGTGGCGTTTCCATGCCCACCCACCAGCCTGGGGCAGACCCCACGGGGGAGTCTGGTCGCCGCCGTGAGGCAGAGAAGCCGGCCGCCGCCAACCATCAGCTTACGACTTCCGATATGCTCTGCAGCGAAGGGCGCCACTGCCGGGGTCGGCCAGCGGGCTGGGCCGCCCTGTGTCGGCCCCTCTCTTGCCTTGCCACCTGAAAGCAGGCCACAGTTGAAGGAAACGGGTTAGCCGATGAAGGGGAAGGGCACCCGGTAAAGGCGAAAAGGGCGAATCTTTCCGTTCCCATCTGCTTCCGCTCGCTTCGGGGTGGTTCTGAGAGATCTGAAGCTCGTCATCACCAAGAATTTTAGTGGTGTTCTAATGGGGGAGGTGCTGATTTACCTGAGATTCCTTATCCGGGTCGACAACCCTGCCGCCCAAGGAGGAGTCCGAGCTCTGTTCATCACCAGCTGTCTTCATTCTCCGATCCTGCTGCGGTTGCTGTTGTTGCTGGTGCCTCTGCTTCTTGAGCAGCTCCATCTGGGCTCTCATCTTCTCCTGTTTCCTCGCCCGCAGCCCCTTTATCACATCTGCGCCCAGATAAAAGGAACAGTAAGAACAAGCACAAGAGGAAGAACAACAAATCGAGGGGAAGAACAGATCGGGATCGGTGTCGGGTCAACGAGAAATTCAGCGATTCCTCACAGAATCGAGGAAACAGAAAACCCCAAGCGCAAGAGGGGGGCAAAGCAAGAAGAGGAACCGGGCTGGCGGGAAAATCGTACCCTGGGAGGTAACAAGGCGGTAGACCTGGCCGAGCACGAGAGTGTCCTTTGGGCGGAGGAGCCGGACCCGCGTGAACCGCACGCCCTCGCTGCCGCCGGCGGCTCCCTGGGGTTGGCCGGGCTGCTGCTGCTGTTGGGCCTCGTCAGGGAGGCGGCAGAGGCTGATGAGGGCGACGTAGTGGCCCGGGTTGTTGCGCATGACCTCGCTAGCGGGGGTGGGCCAGTAAAGCCTCTCCACCCTGCCTCCCGGGTGCTGTATCACCACTGCCGCCGCGTCCGTCGCCTGGCAGTTCCCCATCTCCCCCCCCTCCCCCCACCCAGCCACCCACCGCTGCTTCTCCGCTTCCCTCCTCCACCGCCCTTCTACAGCTCTCCCTCCTCTCCAGGCCCCCAATTGACCTGCCTGTCTATGTGTATCTTTGTCCCCCTCCTCCTCCTCCTCCTCCTCCTCCTCCTTCGCTTCCTAGCTGTGTGTGTGTGTGTGTGTGTGTGTGTGTGTGTGTGTGTGTGTGTGTGTGTGTGTGTGTGGTGGGGCGGGGAGGACGGGTGTGTCGGATGGATGGGATGGAGAATGTGGGGAAGGGCAGTGGAGGGAGGGGTGGGGCGGCGCAACGAGGGAAAAAGGAAGGGGGTGGTGGGGGTGTGGGAAAGCAGCTCACAACCAAATGCTATTACTGTAGCCCTCCCTGTGGTGGTGGTGGTGGTGGCGGTCTTATAGCCAACCCCACATAAATGATCTCCTGTTACAGCAATAGTCACAGTGTACATGATCGAAGGGCTCGTCCATAAATGTGAGATGATCATGTGACGTAGGGGTACGTGGGCCACACTTGAGTGAGCGTACGCTCTGCCACATTTCGTTCCTCGGTAACCACACCCACAGCTGCAGCAGCTGAGCACCGCACGCCTCCTCAAGAGCGCGTTCGGAGTGGGGAAAAAAAACGGATCATCTCTTTGTTAATATTAATTAAATTTTGATTAAGCATCACACAAAAATAATAATTAGTTATAACTCGTGGTTTTCGGGCCGTTGATCGGCCGATAAGGCGTGAGAGGAGAGTCGGGCCGGTTCGTGGGGTCCACAAGGTGCCGGCACTCTCACCAGCCCGCTTTCCAGGCGTGCCGCGTGCCTGGTGCCCGGTGGCATTGCCCTTCCCTGCCCGGCCCGGCCCACTCGTCTTCTCGTTTTCGACGCCCCGCCCGTGCCGGCCGGTCCGCTCACTCACTCTGAAGGGTGAAAAGCTTAGAGTGCCACGTGGCACCGGAGAGTGCGTTGATGGGATTAAAAACTCTGGAAGGAGTTGACCACGAGGTTACTGGTCATGTAATTATTCAAAACACAAATGGATTAAAGAAATATTAAAAAAACAAAGGTGCTTTTTTCCATCGGGCCTTTTTACTATCCTACTTTGTCCTATGTGTGTGTTGGTATTCCCCCTCTCTCTCTCTCTCTCTTTTTTCCATTTCATGGTCCTCTCCCTCTTTTCTCTCCCTGTATTGTATATCCTGTACATCTGCAGATACAAGTACATTACTTTCAACCTTATCGTAATAATTATAATAATAAGTTATGTATAATGGTCGAGAACTTAAGGTGCATTTGGTTCGAATCAGGAGACGATGGGATTATGAAAAATCACATTAGTCCGGTATTTTCTGACCACCGTACATATTTATGTCAGTTGGCCAATCACATTTGATTTGTTTGTTGCGCCTTTTTGAACGTTGGCCTTTGGTGGAAAATACCCAATAGGTGATTAACCGATTTGTCCCTTTATGACCCTTCTCTTTCTTCCTCAATTCGACTGTCCTAGTGGAACCCTAGCTAGCTCCAAAATGAAGAGCGAACGACCTGCTGCTAGCTTCTGCGCAACGGATCGGGGCACCCGACGCGACCAAAGGTGAAAGTGTGTAGCTGTGGTCGTCCTTCGCCTAACTCTGCACACACAGGTTTTCGTTCACCCTTTGCCTCTACCTGCTGCATGCATCGGCCTTTGCCTGCCGAACGGTCCCCCCCCCCCCCCCCTCCTTATGTCCAGATCAACGGCCCAGGTACATACTCTAGCAGATGCTTCCTCCTTCCCACCTACTCCCCAGGACCCCTTAGGTCCCCCAATTCGTGATCCCCATAATTTGGTACATTCAAGTTGATGTGGGACGGGACGCGAACCTGAGACTCTAGTTCACGGACGTCCCTGAGCTAGAGAAACGTGGGACCGTGCGCGGTTGAGAAACCGATAATGAGTCTCGGGTATCGACTTTCCGCGTGTACTGGGATTGAGTCACGGGACGAGTTCACTCACTCACTCTCGCAGCGATGATAAAATAAATATCGAGCTAATAATCATATCAATCTAGAAGCGGCATTCAAAGATATACAAGATAAGCAAATGCGATAAAGAGGGAGGCGAGTTTACCTTCACGCACCGGGCGTGGGGAAGATGACCCCGGCCGAAGCTCGTACTCCCGATGTACAAATATTAACAATAATTATAAAAATGATTTTAAGGCCCACTCCACGCAGTGAGGTAAAGGGCTACAATGTGGGACCCATGAGTAGCAAACTCGGGTTGACGGGTAGCAATTTAGACGGTTCTCGGGCCGAAGACGGGCTGCTGCTCGGCACGGTTCTGCGGAGCCCGCGGGACAGCAGGTGGGTCCGGCTATGGGACGGCGGTGCCCGGGCGTCTCCCTACTACGGCGGCTTGCTGGGGCGCTGTTGATGGGTGGCCGAGTGATCTCCGAGAGCGGCGGCGGCCGAGTGTGTGCCGACGTATTTTCCGAGGAATTAATTCCCAGACTGAGTTGCTGGCCTATCCTCAGATCTGAACTGCGCGCCTCCACGAGAAGAATTTCTGCGGCGAGATCCGATGTCGGATCGCCTCAAAAGTGGTACCGATGGATAGAGGACTCAGAGGCCTACAACATATAATTTTCTCAGATCCATAAAGTGAATGGATTGAAAATGAAAATGATTGTCCCTCAAAGATTTCTGCTGGTTCGGACTGACAGACACATAGGATAGACTGAGTTTTCCCTAAAAATGAATTTTGACCGAAAGGAAAACAATAGATCTAGACTCCAGAAAAATTATGGTGGAAGGGGGGATATATAAGGGACACGTATGATTTTTTTGAAGATTTTAGGAGATGTATAAGGGGGCGGGAAAAATAAAAGAATAGACTCCTATCATGCAGATCTGCTGATTGGCAGACTGTCACGGGTGGAAGTAAAATTCCGGAAAAAATAGCAAATGATCTCTGATTGACACGAAATTTAAAATGGAGACCGGGGATAACAAGAAAAATAAACACTCAAAATTACAGTTCGACCATATCTCCTGATTTGGAGATAAGAATCGGGCTTCAACCTTCTATCCTCATCTAGATAGAACTCCGATGCGGTGGCGGTGGCGGCGCGACGGCGACTCGATGGCGGCGACGGCGGCGGGGCTGAGCTTCTCACTCAGAGAGGGGGAGGGGAGGAGGCTTCACACCTCAAGAAATTCGTAGAACTCCATCTGCAAGGGGGTGGGAGAGAGAGAAGGGTGCCCTTGGACTTGCTCTTGACAAAAATACTTAATTCTTCATTAAAATTTTTAATGACACTATACATAGGCTTATATAGAGAATGGCAAGGGGTGGGGGGCTGAAAATTTCGTGGGAGAGAGGGGAGAGGTAAACTAAGGATAACATTTTCTTCCCCCACATGGTCAAATGACCAAATTAAATAAAAATACAACATGGAATAAATTATATTACAAGGGGGAAGCATCTTGGACTTTGTTTGGTCCAAGTTTGAATTTTCTTCCACCTTGTCTCCCCTTGGTCCAAGTCCAATCTTGGACTTGGAACCAGTCGCACATGGGCCCTAGGACCTAGGTGGACCAATGGAAAAGAGGGTGGGGGACCCTGCTGGACCCACTGACAATTTACATAGAAACCCAATGACTTTAAAGACTAACCCTTTGGCTTATAATACCTTACAATTGTAAATCCAATTAGTCAAGAGTATAAATACAAACAAAAAGACACAAATGTAAAATAAAAATGTTAGTGTCCGATGTTGATTCCCATCACAAGTTCATCTTATTCACATCTGTTCAATCTCCTTTTCCTTCATTGCCTGCCCGTTGTTGTACACATCTTTGCGAGCCCATTTGGTTAAGAAGGCCCTTTCTTCAATTCTGTGCTCTCATCATATAAATGTCTACATATATAAAAGCTTCATTTCAACAAGTCTATTTATTTTGCTGCTCTGGTGCATAAATGGTTCAAACAGTATATGAGTGCTGTAACGACCCGAGAATCCGATTACCGGGAAGGCCCGATAACCCGAGACTCGCACCGTCACCCACGAGCCCGAAGACTCGGAAGGGTTAAAAGGATGGTGTGGAAACTACACAAGTATCACAAATAATTGCAAAAGTTAAACAGTTATAATATTAAGCAGGAAATAAATTAACAATTTACATGGTCCACAATAAAATAGCAACAACAGCAACAGTAGTCCACGACTAGTACAGTGACAAGAAAGAAAAGTACAGCTACGCGGGGCATCCCCCGGCTCTGACCTCTGGCACTACCTCTGGGCACCCGCACCACGCTGCGCTCCTGACGCGCTCCCCGAAGGTGGCGCCTCACCTGAAACACGGTGAAAACACGCAGGGAATGAGTCTCAGAACAAGACTCAGTAGGGATCACTCGAACCCTACCTCGAAAAACGAGAAACCACTACTCTAGCGGTAGGAAAGCACCTCGGAAAGGAAAGCCCTGTACTCTAGAGAACTAGACCCTACGGCACGCAAACCGACACACGTGCCACGGTACGAGAAGACCGAAATCAACGGTCGAACCGTCAAAACCCGAAGGTCGGAAACGCACGACTGACAGTCTGACACTCCGTACTCAACAGGAGTACCACCCACTAGAAGCACAGCCGGTAGCGTCCCCTGACGTCTTACACCGCACCGCAGGTGAACCGCCTGACGTGGTAGGTCCTACCCGAGGCGCGAACACCGTACAAGTAACCACAAACAAGTGACTAGCTGGGGTCACGCCCGTCGACGTGGGTCCAACCGCCCCCAACCACGTGTGCACACACAGACCACGCGTCCCAGGTCTGGCCCTCTGACCGGTTTTCCCCTCAGCCGGACTCTGGCTGCAAGACGTGGGGCCCAACGGTAACCGGTCCACAAACCGTCTCGAAAGGTCGGCCCGTACACCACTCCCTGGTGCGACTAGCACCCGCGTACTAGTAGGCTACGACTAGTGGAGGGTCACAGAAGGAGTAGACTCTCGAGTCAACGGAAAACGACGTCCGAACCCGACAACAGGTGGGAATCACCCCACACACCAGCCCCGTCGCACGGTGACCACGGTCGGAAAGGAAACAGACGCACGGCCCACGGTCAAACGCCTGACCGAGGCGAACGGGACTTCCGGACACCAAAAACACGATCACGGAACTCCACGGGGTGCCCGGGACGCACGCACGGCCCAAGGGGAACACCCAACAACGACCTGATCGCGCTAGGGATACCCAGCGCGACAGGGACCATCGCGCTAGGGAACCCTAGCGCAACAGCGAAGATCGCGCTAGGTCTACCTAGCGCGACAAGGATGATCGCGCTATGACCCCATAGCGCGACAGGAACCGCCTCCTGTTCATCTTCTCCGATGAACGCGCTCGGTCGGGGCAGCGCGACCTCCAAGAACGCGCTACTGGAGTATAGCGCGTTCTCAGTCCGCGGTCGAAAACGGTAAGAACGCCCAAAAAACCCAACCACGCCCCCATACCTCCATAGGAGAGGGGGAAAACAAAGGGGAAGACCCCTGGGGACCCCTAGCATGATTCTAGGCCCTCAAAACACGAATCCATGCATTGAATCCATAGATCGGGCGAGCTCTCCCCAAATCATGGAAAAACCCAAAAACGCTCAAATGATCCCCTCTCGGCCTCCCCGCGGCCTATAAATCACGGAAAAGAACGGCATGAGGCTAAGGAACGTCACCCTACCTCGATGGAGCGAATGCTCCGCCGGATCGATCACGAATCACAAAGAATGCTCGAAGCTTCACGAACTCCCCACGCTTCCCACGCTCGCCGCACGCCCACGAGATCGCCTCACCGTCGCCCACGCGTCCGCGCCGTCGCCCCGCCGCCGTCCGTAGCCGGAGAGGGGCTCGCCACGTCCGAATGGGAGAGAGGGAGAGAGAGGAGGCTCACGGTCGCGAGAGAGAGGGAGAGGAAGAAGAAAGAGAAAAGGGAAAAAGAAAAGAAAAAGGATTAGGATTTATAGAAAATCCGAATTTTCAGAAAAATACCGAAAAATAGAAAAATACATTTCCGGAATCCTCGGAACGCACCGATCGCAACGGTACCACTCGTGCCTGGGGGAACTGCCCGGTTCGCCCGCAGCGAGCTTCCGAAGGAAAAGCCGAAACACACACCGGGAATCGAAAAACACACGCGGAAAAGCCGCGGAACGCCTTCGGGCCTCCGAAACGACTCCGGATCGCGCCGATCCGAACACGAAAGATGTCCGAAACGAAATTTCGGACACAACGGAGCTAGACGCTCCGAAAACCAGATCCGGGACCCACGAAGAAGGATCCGAAAGGTCCGGGATATTACAGCTCTCCCCCCTTAAGGAATTTCGTCCTCGAAATTGAGAACAACCAACGGGGAAAGAAGAGGAAGACTCACTCAAACAGATACGGGAACTGCTGACGCATCTCGTCCTCACGTTCCCACGAAGCCTCACCACCAGAGTGTCGCTGCCACACGACCTTCACCAAGGGAATGACCTTGTTCCGCAGGCGCTGCTCTCGCCTATCCTCCACGCGGATCGGAAACTCTGGGAGAGAAAGATCTGGAGTCACCTCAGGCCAAATGGAAAACTTGAGCACATGAGAGTCATCGGGCATATACATCCGCAACATCGAGACGTGGAACACGTCATGCACCGACGCCAACTCAGGAGGTAACTGCAACCGGTAAGCAACCTCACCGATGCGCTCCACAATCGCGAAAGGACCAATGTAGCGGGGACTCAGCTTCCCACGCCGTCCAAAACGCATCACCCCCTTCATCGGAGAAACTCTCAAGAACACACGATCGCCCACGGCGAACTCGAGAGGCTGTCGCCTACGGTCAGCATAGCTCTTCTGCCGACTCTGGGCCGCCAACATGTTCTGACGAACCAGGTGCACAACCTCCACACATTGCTGCACCAATTCCGGTCCCGTCAAAACACGCTCACCCACCTCAAACCAATCAAGTGGAGTCCGACAAGGACGCCCATACAGAGCCTCATAGGGAGCCATGCCGATGCTCGAATGATAGCTGTTGTTATAGGCAAACTCCACCAACGGTAGGTGATGAATCCAACTCCCCTGCCACTCCAGGCAGCAGGATCTCAGCATGTCCTCCAAAGTCTGAATGGTCCTCTCAGACTGACCATCTGACTGTGGATGATACGCCGAGCTAAATGCTAACTCCGTGCCAAGAGCTCGCTGGAAACTCCTCCAGAATCCAGAAGTGAAGCGCGGATCCCGATCCGACACAATCGAAATGGGAACCCCATGCAACGGCACGATCCGCTCCACATACAGACGAGCCAACCTGGACACGCTCCAGCTGACCTTGACCGGTAACAATCGAGTCACCTTCGTCAGCCGATCCACCAGCAACCAAATACTGTCCTGCCCACTCGGGGTCCTCGGCAACCCCATCACAAAATCCGTGGTCACATGGTCCCACTTCCAAGCAGGAACATCCAAAGGCTGGAGAGTACCTCCTGGTCGCTGATGCTCCGCCTTCACCTGCTGACAGATCAGGCACCTGGCCACAAATTCGGCAACAACTTTCTTCATGCCAGGCCACCAGAACTGCCTCCGCAAGTTCCGATACATCTTCGTCGCACCCGGGTGTACAGTGTACCTGCTCCCATGAGCCTCGCGTAACACCGCACGACGAACCTGCTCCTCCGCTGGGACGTACAACCTGCCACGAAACCTCGCAGCACCGTCCTCGCCAAGCTCTACGTCAGCCATAGCCAGAATCCGGGGCAACTCAGGGTCCGCATGCTGAGCCTCTGTCACCTGACGACGGATAGCAGGAGTGACAGTCAGACTCGCAAGCACTGCCAACCCTGGCTCCTGGGGAATCTTGAGCCTGAAAGATACCTCGGGCACTTGTTCCCAGAGCCTCCACTTCCTCAACATCAAGGTACTGACCGCCACCTTCCGACTCAAGGCATCGGCAACGACATTCATCCTGCCCGGCTGATAAGACAGGGTGAAGTCATAGTCCTTCATGAACTCCATCCAACGCCTTTGTCTGAGGTTCAGATCTCTCTGCGAGAACACATACCTCAAACTTCTCACCGTACAGATAATGCCTCCAGATCTTCAGCGCGAAGATCACTGCTGCCAACTCAAGATCATGGGTAGGGTAGTTCTCCTCATGGGGCTTTAGCTGCCGAGATGCATAAGCCACCACTCTACCATGCTGCATCAGAACAGCACCCAATCCAACGCCGGAAGCATCTGTACACACCACAAAACCTCCCGATCCAGAAGGCAAAACCAACACCGGAGCCGAGGTGAGTAACCTCTTCAGTTCACTGAAGCTCTGCTCACACTCCTCGGACCAAACGAAAGGCACATCCTTCCGCGTGAGCCTCGTCATCGGGGTCGCAATGCGGGAAAAATCCTGGATAAACCGGCGATAATAACCCGCAAGCCCTAAGAAACTCCGGATCTCCGTCACCGACCTCGGCCTCGGCCACTGCATCACAGCCTCGACCTTGGCGGGATCCACGGAAATGCCATCACCAGAAATCACGTGCCCCAGAAAGTGCACCTCGCTGAGCCAAAACTCGCACTTGCTGAGCTTCGCATACAACTGGTGATCTCGCAACGTCTGCAGCACCACACCCAAATGGTACGCATGCTCCTCAGCAGACCGCGAATAAACAAGGATGTCATCCACGAAGATGACCACGAACTGGTCCAAATACGGATGAAACACCCTCTGCATCAAGTCCATGAAGGCTGCTGGGGCATTGGTGAGCCCAAACGGCATCACCAGAAACTCATAATGCCCGTACCTCGTACTGAACGCAGTCTTCTCCACATCGGACTCGCGAATTCTCAGCTGATAGTAACCGGAACCCAAATCAATCCGCGAGAACACTCGCGCAGACTGAAGTTGGTCGAACAAATCATCAATCCGCGGCAACGGATACTTGTTCTTAATGGTCACGTCATTCAGCTGCCGATAGTCAATGCACAACCGCAGACTACCGTCCTTCTTCTTCACAAACAACACGGGCGCACCCCAAGGGGAAAAGCTCGGACGAATATACCCCTTGGCCAGCAGTTCCTGCAACTGCGCCCTCAACTCCCTCAACTCAGCGGGGGCCATACGGTAGGGAGCCTTCGCCAAAGGTCCCGTACCAGGTACAACCTCGATCACGAAATCGATCTCCCGCTGGGGAGGTAATCCAGGCAACTCCTCAGGAAAAACATCGGGAAACTCGCACACCACCGCAATGTCCTCGACATTCGGCTCCATCCGGTCTGACACAACCACAGACGCGAGAAAACCCTGACAACCTGAATCAAGCAATCGACGGGCTCGAATAGCAGAGATAAGGAATCGAGAAGAGGCGGAACGGATACCTTGGAAATAGAAGGTCCGCTTGCTCGAATGCTGGAAGTAGACCCTCTTCATCCCACAATCCACCACCGCTCCATGAGTCTCGAGCCAACCCATGCCTAGAATCACGTCGTAATCCCGAAGCTGCAACGCATACAACCTGCCTGGCATACTCCACCCATCGATCCACACCGGAACCTGGTCGAAGCAATACGGAGTGACCATAAAATCACCCGAAGGCAACTCCACTGCCAAATCACAGGACAACTGGGTCACCGGCTCCTCGACGCTCTACGCGAAATCCTCCGAAATAAACGAATGAGACGCGCCAGAATCAAATAAAACCCGAGCCGCACAACCCAAAATCTGAACGGTACCTTCCACGAGCTGCGACGCCACTGCCTCTGCCCTGGTCAAGTGCGTGATCTGGCCACGAGCCCTCTGCCTGCCTCCCACACTAGCTGACCTGGGTAGCGGCGGATACTGTCCCTGCTGCTGCTGCTGCTGGGGAACCTGCTGCTGCGGCGGCCTCTGAGGACAGTCACGCGCCATGTGCCCTGGCTGGTCACACCGAAAATAGATGATCGGCGCCGTGCACTGCCTGCCTGGGTGGGTCCCACCACACCGTGGACAAGATCCTCGTGATCCACCCACTGATCCCTGACGCTGCAAAGGAATCGGCTGCTGTACACTGCCCGATGAAGCTTGCCCCTGATCTCTGGACTTCTTCTTGCCGAACCCCTTCTTGAAGAATTTCTTGACCTTCGAGCCGAAGGACGCAGATCCTGTCACCGAAGCTGCATGTGCCGGCACTCCTGAACCACTCATCGCATGCTGGAAGGAACCCTGCTGCTGGGTAGCCGACTGCTGGCTGCGACCTGACAAAGACTGCCCCTGGCTGATCGGTCCTCGAGTCCTCTGCATATCCATCTCCAGGGAAATCGCAACACGAGACGCTGTCTCTAGATCAGTGGCCCCATTCGCGATCAAATGGTGCCTCAGCTCCAGCCTCAAGCCCTGCACAAACTGCGTCGTCCTCACCCTCTCATGCTCCATGATATGAGGTGCATACCGACCCAGCTCGACAAATCGGGCCCTATACTGCAACACGGACATGTCACCCTGCACCAGCTCCAGAAACTCTCGCATCCGCTGCGTAGCAACGACGTCTGGACAGTACGTACGCTCGAAAGCACTGACAAAGTCACCCCACTCGATCTGCTCAAGTGGACGAAGCTGAAAGGACGTCTTCCACTCGGAAGACCACCACCTCCGAGCCGTACCCTGCAACTGGTTGTAGGCCAACACCACTCTGTCCTCGGCAGTACTCTTCGCAGAACTGAACACCCGCTCCATCTCATCGAGCCAATCACGAGCCGCATCAGGGTCTGCCTGGCCGCTAAAGTAAGGTGGATGGAACTGCATGAAGTCCCTCACTGCTCGGCCTGGCCCACCCCTGACTGACGAGCCCTCAGCAGTCTCTCCGCCAAACTGCTGAGACATGAGATGGCACATGCCACGGAAGAAATCCTCGGCCCCCGGAGCCCTCGCAACATCCACGGCCTCGGTAGCTCCCGGAACTCTGCTATGCTCCTCCTGGTCCCTCTGGACCCCCTGCTGGATCTCCTGACCTCCAGCCGACTGCCCCTGCTGAGAGCGAGAACTTCTCCTCGGCGCCATCCTCGCTCCTGAAGCACAAGACAGAAAACACACAAACGGCAAGGTCAAAATAAAACATGCGGTGCCCAATGCCAGCGTCACATGTACATCATCGCTGTGGACTAGTGGACCACTACAATTACCTATGATTCTCATGTAATTCCACAACCGCGCTCTGATACCAGCTGTAACGACCCGAGAATCCGATTACCGGGAAGGCCCGATAACCCGAGACTCGCACCGCCACCCACGAGCCCGAAGACTCGGAAGGGTTAAAAGGATGGTGTGGAAATTACACAAGTATCACAAATAATTGCAGAAATTAAACAGTTATAATATTAAGCAGGAAATAAATTAACAATTTACATGGTCCACAATAAAATAGCAACAACAGCAACAGTAGTCCACGACTAGTACAGTGACAAGAAAGAAAAGTACAGCTACGCGGGGCATCCCCCGGCTCTGACCTCTGGCACTACCTCTGGGCACCCGCATCACGCTGCGCTCCTGACGCGCTCCCCGAAGGTGGCGCCTCACCTGAAACACGGTGAAAACACGCAGGGAATGAGTCTCAGAACAAGACTCAGTAGGGATCACTCGAACCCTACCTCGAAAAACGAGAAACCACTACTCTAGCGGTAGGAAAGCACCTCGGAAAGGAAAGCCCTGTACTCTACAGAACTAGACCCTACGGCACGCAAACCGACACACGTGCCACGGTACGAGAAAACCGAAATCAACGGTCGAACCGTCAAAACCCGAAGGTCGGAAACGCACGACTGACAGTCTGACACTCCGTACTCGACAGGAGTACCACCCACTAGAAGCACAGCCGGTAGCGTCCCCTGACGTCTTACACCGCACCGCAGGTGAACCGCCTGACGTGGTAGGTCCTACCCGAGGCGCGAACACCGTACAAGTAACCACAAACAAGTGACTAGCTGGGGTCACGCCCGTCGACGTGGGTCCAACCGCCCCCAACCACGTGTGCACACACAGACCACGCGTCCCAGGTCTGGCCCTCTGACCGGTTTTCCCCTCAGCCGGACTCTGGCTGCAAGACGTGGGGCCCAACGGTAACCGGTCCACAAACCGTCTCGAAAGGTCGGCCCGTACACCACTCCCTGGTGCGACTAGCACCCGCGTACTAGTAGGCTACGACTAGTGGAGGGTCACAGAAGGAGTAGACTCTCGAGTCAACGGAAAACGACGTCCGAACCCGACAACAGGTGGGAATCACCCCACACACCAGCCCCGTCGCACGGTGACCACGGTCGGAAAGGAAACAGAGGAACGGCCCACGGTCAAACGCCTGACCGAGGCGAACGGGACTTCTGGACACCAAAAACACGATCACGGAACTCCACGGGGTGCCCGGGACGCACGCACGGCCCAAGGGGAACACCCAACAACGACCTGATCGCGCTAGGGATACCCAGCGCGACAGGGACCATCGCGCTAGGGAACCCTAGCGCAACAGCGAAGATCGCGCTAGGTCTACCTAGCGCGACAACGACCATCGCGCTAGGTCTTCCTAGCGCGACAAGGATGATCGCGCTATGACCCCATAGCGCGACAGGAACCGCCTCCTGTTCATCTTCTCCGATGAACGCGCTCGGTCGGGGCAGCGCGACCTCCAAGAACGCGCTACTGGAGTATAGCGCGTTCTCAGTCCGCGGTCGAAAACGGTAAGAACGCCCAAAAAACCCAACCACGCCCCCATACCTCCATAGGAGAGGGGGAAAACAAAGGGGAAGACCCCTGGGGACCCCTAGCATGATTCTAGGCCCTCAAAACACGAATCCATGCATTGAATCCATAGATCGGGCGAGCTCTCCCCAAATCATGGAAAAACCCAAAAACGCTCAAATGATCCCCTCTCGGCCTCCCCGCGGCCTATAAATCACGGAAAAGAACGGCATGAGGCTAAGGAACGTCACCCTACCTCGATGGAGCGAATGCTCCGCCGGATCGATCACGAATCACGAAGAATGCTCGAAGCTTCACGAACTCCCCACGCTTCCCACGCTCGCCGCACGCCCACGAGATCGCCTCACCGTCGCCCACGCGTCCGCGCCGTCGCCCCGCCGCCGTCCGTAGCCGGAGAGGGGCTCGCCACGTCCGAATGGGAGAGAGGGAGAGAGAGGAGGCTCACGGTCGCGAGAGAGAGGGAGAGGAAGAAGAAAGAGAAAAGGGAAAAAGAAAAGAAAAAGTATTAGGATTTATAGAAAATCCGAATTTTTGGAAAAATACCGAAAAATAGAAAAATACATTTCCGGAATCCTCGGAACGCACCGATAGTAACGGTACCACTCGTGCCTGGGGGAACTGCCCGGTTCGCCCGCAGCGAGCTTCCGAAGGAAAAGCCGAAACAGACACTGGGAATCGGAAAACACACGCGGAAAAGCCGCGGAACGCCTCCGGGCCTCCGAAACGACTCCGGATCGCGCCGATCCGAACACGAAAGATGTCCGAAATGAAATTTCGGACACAACGGAGCTGGACGCTCCGAAAACCAGATCCGGGACCCACGAAGAAGGATCCGAAAGGTCCGGGATATTACAAGTGAAATCTACCTCTCAGGACCATGCGCTAGATCACCAAAGAGTACAGGAAATAATAAATTTTTTTTGATAAATTACATTTATGTTTGTATGATGAATGTTGGCTGAACCCAAGTTGTCACGCCCCAGGTTTTTCGGATTGTGTTTCCGCGGGTTGAGGATCGTGTCTGAGTGAGTTTTGGACTTTTATACTAGATTTTTGGACCCTTCGATGGTGTTTTCGTGAGTTATTTCGGGTCTGTGCCGGTGCGTTGAGAAGCTTGACTTTTTTCTGGAATTTTTCGAAGTCCAAATTACTTTTCTGAGAATTTTTGGGGTTTATGTGGATTTTGTAAATAAAATGAAAAAATATAATAAATAAAAAATTAAAAAACCCTTTCAATCCCCCTCTCCCCCTCTGATCCCTGATCTCTCACTCTCTCTTGCATCTCTCCTCTCCCTCACTCTCTCCCGTCTCTCCTTCCCTCTCCCTTCTCACCCAGGCGACTGACGGTGGTGGCAAGGGATTGCGCGACGGAGAGGCAGCAGCGGCGTGTGGCGAGGATGAAGCGGAGGGACATGGTGTGCCGCGAGGCGGAGGCGTTCGAGGCCGTAGGAGGCGACCGTGCGGGAGATCGTCGTTTTCACTTGGTTTTCGATGGTAAAGCTTCGAAAAGGTAGGGGGATGGATCCCTAGTACCCTCGTGGGTTTTCCTTCGCAATTTCATGTTCCGGCGAGACCAAGAGTGGGTGTTTTACTTATTTGGGGGAAAATGAGCATGTTTGGGACAAGCAGTGATTTTTGGCCGATTTGGGCCCCGATCATGGTTTGGATTCAGTTTTTCGGTGGTAGGAATACCCGGGGATGGATTCCCCTTATTTCCCCTTCGCGGCTAGGTGAATGGGGCGTGGGATCTGAATCCCTGTGGAGTTCCGCCTGTGACGACCCGGATCCCGGATACCGGATATACCCGATAGGACCGAGTAGACCAGATACCACTTGGAACCTATGAAGCCTCCCAAGATCTGTAAAGCTCTGAAGGGAAAAAGGATTGTCGTGTAGTACATTGAAGCCACATAGATATAACAGTAAGAAATTAAATTTCATTAGATCGGTTTGCTAAAGTAGCGGAAATAAAATTACTTTTTAATTAACAGTTAAAGTTAACAATTATACCAGAGTCCAGTCTAAAGGAAAGACAAGCAGTACAGTCGACAGAAAGGAAAACGTACACTAAGGTTAGGGGAAGCCCGACGCAGGTACCGCTGGCAGCTACGAACTCGCCACACCAGGAACCGCGGAAGCAGAACGACGCCACCCACCTGAAAAGCAGGGGTGAGCCTCGTGTCACTGGCCTAGTAGGGGTCACGCGGATCCCCACTGAAAAATACGTAATAACACGGAACAACAAAACAGCAGTAGTAGTAAAGTAGGAAAACTACCACTACAAAGCTGTAAAAGAAAATTGGAACGGAAGGAGTATAGCAGCTAAAAGAAAAGTGAAAACCTGTACTGAACAAAACACGGCTGCCGAACTAACCTCGGCCCCTAAGCTTGTAATGACCCAGAATATTTATATTATTTCAGGAATTATTTAATAATTTTCTAGAATTTATTAGAAATTTATTTAGGCCCAATTATGGTAAAGGATTAATCGAGCCTATTTAATTGAAGCCCAAAAGGTTTAAGGACCAAGCCCATGAAGTTTGACCCATATTCTAGAAGGTTATTTAGCATATTCATGAATTATAAGGATAAATACTCATTAATTAAATAAATAAGTGTATAAGACGAAATTAGAATTTGAATTCATTTCAAATTCGGCACCTACGAGAGGTAACAGTCTATCGTACGACCGCCACAGGGACCTGACGCTCCAGGGTTCGACCGTTACACTCTGTCAGTTCCGTGAATTTGAGAATGACCAAAAAAATTAGATTTTTGATAGTCTATCTCTTAGGGATCGAGATGTGAGGGCTAGTAAACGTGTTAAGGACTCTCTAAAGTCAATCTAAGGTCTAATAAGGACTCTAGAATCGATCTAATCCTCAAAACCCTAGCTAGAACCTATAAATAGACCCTAGTTTTGACCTGCGTGACCCTTACGTTGGCTCGCGTGGAACTAAGGTAAGGAGATAGTATTTCGGATAAGTTCTTTAGAACTTTTTGTTATTAATTCATAGGACTAACATCTCCCAAAATTTCGTGCTAGGAGATCGACTACACAAGGTGTTAGAACCTTGCAAAGTTGCTGGTTTTATCACGTCAACCCAAGAAAGAGTACAACGGGGTGCTGGTTCTTTAGAACTTTTTGTTTCCCTTAGTGTCATCTTCTTACCCTCCAAATTTCACGTTTATAGGTCAAGGGATTACGGAGTTAGAGCAACGTGAAGTTACTGAAAATTCACAGGAAGGGAAGAACTAGGGCGTGTCTTGCAATCTCGAATTGGAAGTTGAAAGCCCAGGAAAGGGGTAGGTTATCTCATGAATGGCAAGAACGTCATGATAGGAGTAAAGGCCCTCTGGTTTTGTTTGATTTCATGCACTATGGACCAGGAATTTCATGATTTAGTTCGGTCTATGCATACATGCATATCTTTAGCCTAAGTTAAAGATAAAAAGATATTTCTCCTATAAATTCACTGAACCCTATGCATCTAGATGGCCTTTACTTCATTTTGTTGTGACTAGAGTAGTTATTTATTTTTCTTGCATGAGAGGATTTAAACCGAAGTTCTTTTATTTTTACTGTCAGTAGTGCTCTGACGGATTATAGTTAGATCGTCACATGACTCTAACGGCCTTACGATAGACCGTCAGACCTTCTGTCACACTTAAGTTCTCTGTAATCTCTGACGGACCAAAATCAATGCGTCACAGTCTTCTGACGGCTCCACGATAAACCGTCACAGCCATATGACACGCATGTCTTAGACCGCCAGAGTGCTGTGTTCTGTCTATTCGGGACAAAATTGAGAACAATCAAATTAGCTTATAAATAAGCCTAGATATCCAAGTTTTGACATGTTTTCATGACTTTAAGTTTATTTATTGATTCATGATAGAAATTGCATGTCTAAAGCACCTTGAGTTATTTTAAACATATGTTAATTTCATTTACCAAAACTCTATAGTTTGTATAAAAATTATGAATTTCAATGTTGTATTGACGGAGTTTATCATAGTTTCACATCGTTACACATTCTATCTCATCTATAGAGTCAATTTCCTTAAGTATATGGCATATATTCCAGTATATGACCATTAGTTCACACTTTTGCACAATAGGAACATCATCTTAGACTTCATAACCTCTCTATTCGATATTCTTTCCAATGGATTAAGAAATCTTGTTTCAAGGCCTCCGTAATTCTCCGCGAGCCTGTGATTCCCACTAGGACGCCGAGTTGGTTGTACCATTAAAGCCCAAATTGTCTAGAAAAGCACTATCGAAGTTTTAAATTTTATTAATGTAACGGCCTATTACTCGACCGTCAGGCCCATATAACGGTCCAGTACACAACCGTCACATTTACTAAGTCCAATTTATTCTTTCTGGATTCAGCCCATTCTAACGGTCCAATACTAGACCGTCATGTTCATGTAACAGTCCATTAATTGACCGTCCCAATTCCTGAGTACTTTAACCCGAGGTTTGACCTAAGGGTTGATATTTCAAAATTCCTAGATGGATTATTGATGGTCTAGGACTTGTCATATTATTCAAGATACTTAATTTTAAATTATGGAAGATAAGGAATGTAATGTTATGCTGTCGAATTGTTTCCATGAGCATAACATTATTTTAAGTCATTCTTGATCCCTCGCATTCTTAATTGAAGCGTTCATTCATTGAATTATTGTTATCATGAACTTATTGAACTTGTTATATTACTGGCCATAATTTATTATTTGAAATGTGGAAGTAACTTAATTTATACTTGAAGATGCGATCGAGCACTGATTCTGTTCAAGGGCTCTATATCTAGTCCCCTCGACTGATTGTCAGAAACATACTGTAAACCATGGGGTATGATGCTACTGACGTCGCACTACACTGGGAGTACTTTCTCTATAAATAAGTGAAAATCCACAAGGCATGACATATATACGTACATGACTTTCTTGCTTGTTACATGATATTCCACAGAAATTCACCAAATACTTGCTCATAAGCAAAAGATGTTTGTGTGATGATTACGTGGTTTGCTAGTACATTCTCGATACATTCTTATTCATGAAAGGTCATATCATGTTCTTGATACATTCTTGCTAATTCATACTTGTTCATTCTATCTTACCCGATCGTCTTGTTACCTTAGTTATTTACATATGATTTATCGCATTCGCATGATTTCACTTTATTTTCTTTAGAGCTAAAATGCTAATCACTTTAATAGTGCCTTCATGTTAATGCGAAGATACCTACTGGGCAAGTGTGCTCATTACCTATTTCTAATCTTTTTCAGGAGATGGAAGTGATTCAAATTCGGATTCGAGTTATACAAGTAGCGGGTCCGAGAGCGAATGAAAGTCATATCAAAATGAGAGTGAAGACTTAAGAAAGTCAAATCTTGTTTAGATCGAGCCTTTGTAATTTCCTTTTTCTTGAGTCTGATGGATTAAAGAAGGTTGAAAAGTTATTGTATTTGAATATTTGGATCTGATGAAATAAAGTTGGAGTTTAAGTAAATTATTGTGCAATTACATTTTTATGTGTGATTATCTTACGCTCTGATCGTTCTTGCTCGCAAGAGGCTTACCATGCCGACTGTTCACGTTCCTCGAGCTAATCTTCCGTTGTAATAAAGGCTCGGGACGTGACAGTTAAGTTGGTATCAGAGCCTAAGTCTTCGACTTAGGGAAAAGAGTCACGTCATAGGATAAGTCTAAGGCTTAAGGACCCCTACCTATGAACTAAGGAAGAAATTTCCTCACCCATGTGAGAATTGGGTAGAGCCCGGGATAAGATAATTGAGTAGTTTTAAGATTTATCTCTTTCTAATTCCATGAGAATTAATAAATTGTTATTTCTCTCAGGTACCTCATTATTACAATGACTCATCGCGTAGATTGGGGTGGCATGCAACAAACGGTTGCCTACAAACTATGGCCTAGGCAGGTGCAGGGGCGACGGCTGGTGACTTGCATCATAATTTTTGGAGCTTAAACCCTCCGCGTTTCTACGGTTCTTCTAATCTAGATGAGGCAGAAAACTGGATAGATGAAATGAATCATATCTTCGATGTTATCTAGTGTACAGATCAAGAAAAAGTGCATATTGCAACCTTACAACTTAATAAAGATGCACGCACATGGTGGAAATAAGTACCTACACCTCCGGCAGATGCACCTCATACATGGGACGGTTTTCTTATTCTATTTCATGCTAAGTACTTTTCTAAGTATGTTAAAGAAAGAAAGGCTATGGAGTTCGCCTCTCTTCGTCAGGGAATGATGACAGTCGCGGAGTATGGACTTCAATTCTCCAGGCTAGCACCCTATGCACCGCATTTAATCAGTACCGATTTATTGAAGGCTAATCGGTTTATGGACGGTTTACGACCCGGTTTCATTCAGTAGCTCGGGACCCAAAACATCCGTACCTATGCAGAGATGGTCCAGCGGGCATATTTATGTAAGAGGACTTTAGAAAAGGTCGAGAAATTGAAAGGAAAAGGAGAAGAGTCCAGCCGACGATCTGATCGGCGTTATAAGAAAGAAAAATTTTGCATCACGGAACCTCACAAAAGCTGTGATAGTAAGAAAAGATCCTGGAGCGGGAACGGTGGAAGTTCCCAGAAGAACAAGATAGTCAAGGAGGAGAAGGAGCAAGTCATGGTGGCTTGCACATTTTGCGAGAAGTTCGGCTATTCGGCTGAAGAATGTTGGAAACGCCTTGGTGCTTGTCTACGTTGTGGAAGCAGGGAGCATCGTATGCCAGATTGCCCCCTTATGAAGGATCAATCGTCTGGTGGTGGACGTAGGAGGCAGGCTCGCCTCAACGCTGCTCTAGAGGAAGAAGAAGCGCCCATAGATGGTGGGCTTATGGAAGGTACCCTTCAAATTTGTTCTCGTCCTGCATTTGTGCTATTTGATACTGGTGCCTCTCATTCTTTTATCTCCACTACTTTTACAAAAATATTACCCATTGCATCAGTTCCTCTACCTTCAGATCTTGCTATTACCACACCCTTAGATTCTGGAACAAAGCTTACCGAGTATTATCCTGATAGTGAGGTAATAGTAGAAGGTCACAATCTCCCCGCAAACTTAGTATGCCTTGACATGAAAGGTTATGATGTCATCTTAGGGGTAGATTGGCTTATAGATCATGATGCTGATATTAACTGCCGAAATAAGATTATATCCTTTTGAAAATCTGATCTTCCAAGATTTCTTTCCTTGGCATCAAGTATAGGAAACATCTCACCATCATATCTTCTCTTCACGCTTGCAAACTCATCTCGCAAGGATGTGAAGCTTTTCTTACTTCTATCATTATTACCGAGTCCAAGGAAATCATCATAGCAGACATTCCTATTGTAAATGAGTTCCCAGATGTGTTTCCACCCGAATTACCTAGTTTACCACCCGAGAGGGAAGTAAACTTCACTATTGAACTCATTCCAAGAGCAGCACCTGTTTCTATAGCCCCTTACAGGATGTCTCCTACGAAACTTAAGGAACTAAAGAGGCAGTTGCATGAACTATTAGATAAGGGTTTCATCATGTTGCATCCTCTAGTTGATGTTTGGTGTATGGTTTTAATGATATCAAAACGATTGTGCATGTGTTTGTATGTGTTTCATTGAGCAACATGTTTATATCTTGATTGATGAGTTGAAAGATGGCTTCAAGGTTCATTCTTGAAAGTCATATGAATCTTTGGTGTTTAAGGAACTAATGCTATATTTATCTTGGTTTGTAGGATCAAATCCATGGCTCACATTTTAGAACTCAAAGGAGTGCATCAATGAAGTTCTTCTTCAAAAAGGGAGTTACATTTCTCATTGTATTGCATTTCATCCTTATATGATTCATACATTTCATTAAATAAGGTTTCAAATCTTGATTGGGGTATTTCCTTGCATTTTCCTCATAAGGCTTTTGGGCTAGAAATATACTTAGCCTATTTACTTGAATCTTGATGAATGTGATTTTATATCAATGTTCCATGTGAGATAATGCTTCATGAATGTTAATTTTTAATCAACAATAATGCCATTTGAATGATTATGGTTCCATGATATTATGCATGCTTTGTATTTGGCATAATTGTTAACACTTATGTAATGAAGCATTTTGATGTTGAAGATTTGGTTGCCTTGTGATTGAATGGTTGAGCTCCCATGTCATTATATTTGGTTGATTGAGAGATCCATATTCATCATAAAAAAACCTTGTCATTTGGTGGAATGTATTTTTGTTAATTGATTTGAGAAGCCAAATACTTGGTTGAGTTAGTTCAATGATGTATTTTTTTTGTGAACTAGTTCAAAGAGTTAATGCTTGGTTCATGAGTTTTGATTATCATCTAACCTCTTGGTTTATCATGTTTTTACAGGTTCAAGGATGATTTTTAAACCCTCTCATGTCAAGTGGATGATGGTAACACCTAACCATTTTTTATGCTAAGTTCCGGGTTATTTTCATGAACATCTTTCATGAGGTTGCATCGCATTGGAAATGTTTTATGCATCTTTGAAATGAGGTTTGTGGGTTTTTTTAATGTGCTTAATATATTCTCATAAATCTTGTTGAAATGTGGTTTAAATGGTCTTAACACATTGTTGAATGCTTGGTAATTAGTTTTTGATATTTGGGATTTTTTTGATAGCTTAAAGGGGTTAAAAATGGATTTTTCCATCATTTTCCTGCATGGGTCGACCCCTGGGGTCGACCCTCAGTGTTTCTGTGAAGACAGAAACCATTTAATTGAACCCTGCCTGCAGGGGTCGACCCACAACAAGGGTCGACCCCTGGGTGTTGCCTTTTTTTTTTTTCGGCCCGGCTGCCCTCTGGTTGCACGAGGGTCGACCCCAAGGGTCGACCCTTTCTGGTCAGGGTTTGCGAACTCATCCGAAAACCACTCTAAACCCTTCCAAACTTTACCATACTACCCCCCAAAGGTTACTAAGCATATGGAGGTGTCTTTAAGGTATTGTGGGAGGGTTTTATGTATCTTTTGGGCTCTCTACCTTGTATATAAATATGACCTACGAATTTGGGGAAAATAAGCCCTAATGTGTTCATGTTCTTTCTTGTAGGAGAAGAAAAAGGGGAAAACAAGGGAGGAGCTCTTGCAAGGTGGTTTTGATCTACTTGAAGTGATTTTTGGAGCTCATGGAAGAAGAGAAAGAGGAGCAGCTCGAGGATAGGAACAAGAGGACGTCAAAATCGCCATCATCCGACAACGAACGAAGAGGAACCGGAAGAATCGAAGAAGGGGGAGCTCTCTACATGCTATATCTTCTTCATTTCAGTCTTTAGACTTTGTTTGGGATTCATTGTATCTATTTGTCTAGGCTTCATACATTTCTGAAGGAATATTATGTGTGGGTGTTCGGAGAAAGGGTTCTCCGAGTGTTTGTGTTGACACGTGTATGTCGCTTTGTGCGGAGCATATTCGCGTGTGTACTTGGGCATATTTTGGGGTGCGTTCCCCGTGTGTGGTTGGGAGTTTACTCCCGTGTGGTTGCGTAGGCGTCGCCCTACGCGTGTGTGTTGGAGTTTGACTCTGTGTGTGTGTGGAAATTTATCCCCGTGTGTGTTTGGAGCGTCATCTCCGTGTTGGGGATTTTTCCCAAGTGAAGCCTCACCGGTTTGGTGAGGGGTGGACGTAGGGAGCCCGTCGTTGTCCCGAACCACCTTAAAAATCTCTTTATCTTGTGGTTTGCTTTGTGGGATTGTGTGGTTTACTTATTTCATCTCTTCATGTGATCGTGTGAGATCGGCGAGATTGAGAGAATTTAATTATCTTGTTTAGTTAAATCTTCAATCTCGTTAATATTGTTAATCCCGTTGTGTTAGCATTTTAAATTTACCATCGATCGTGGGGGACAATTCAACACCCCCTTCTTGTCTACTCGCCTACCCGGGATTTAACAATTGGTATCAGAGCCTAGGCTCTGTTTATTGGGTCTAACGACCTTTAGAGTGATCCCTTGATGAGTTTCATTTAGCAAAATATCTAGCTTTACTCTTCCTTCTTGTTATGATGGAAATAATTACATTTCTTGGAAAAATAGCATATGTGCTTATCTTGGTTTTAATGAACATGAAACCTGGAAAGTCATATGTGATGGTCCACATAAACTTCCGTCAAATGAAAGAAAGTGGAATGACAAGCATGTAAAGAAAAATGAAATTAACCTTCGAGTTTTAAATTTTCTTAGGAGCAACATAGAGTCTAATGTTCTATCTCAAATTTCTTCGTACAGGTCAGCGAGAGATTTGTGGGATCAACTAGCAAAATTTGAAACTAATGAAAAGACTTCACAAGTCGGCTCAAGCACAATGACCAGTGATGAAGAAAGCGAAGAAAGCAAAGAAAGCTCGGAGGTAGGATCTGAAAGTGAGGAAATTTCCTTTGAAGAGGTAATGGAGCTTTATGAGGAATTGTTAGGTAGATATAAAAAGGTCAAATCTGAAAATAAGAAACTGACAAAGAAAATAGAAGATGTTATGAATTTCTTTGCTTCATGTGAAAATGTGCATGCTAACTCTTCATGTGAACATTGTAAAATCTTGGAAAAGAAAATTGAAAATCTAAAAGATCAAAATGAATCTCTTGAATCCAAAGTTGAATTACTTTCAGATGAGAACTCTTGCATGAATGAAGATGTCGAAATGGCCAGAAAGTATAATACATCTCTTCAAATTGAACATGAATATGATGAATTGCGGAAACAAAATAAATTCTTATTGTCTCAAATTTCCATGCTTGAGAAATCTGAAGAAAGCTTAAGAAACAAATTAACTTCTATTTCTGATGATGAGAAGATGTTTGAGAAATTGCTTGATTCTGAATTTGATAGCAAGAGCATCATGAATGAAAATGAAAAACTTAAAAAGGAGAAAGGTGCCATGTTGATTCAGATTTCTCTACTTGAAAGTAGTTTGAAAAGCTTTGATAAACTTGAAAAGTAAATGCTGTGTTGAAATCTGAAAATGAACAAATGCTTGCTAGGATTTCAAAACTTGTTGAAACTGAGAAAGTCCTTAAAAAATTGACTAAAAAATTATATTCTATAAATGTTGAAAATAAAGAAATCAATGAAGAAAATGAAAACTTCAATTCATGAATTGCTTATTGAATGAGAAAGTTTGTGCATGCGAAGAAGAAATCACGAGTGTCGAATTGCATGTTTCTGCTTTAGAGGAAGAAGTGCAAAGCTTAAAAGATGATTTATCTAGATTTGTGAAAAGGAAAGAAAATTTGGACAAAATGTTGGGTGTTAAGGTGAACTTTCAAAAAGAATATCTTGGATACACCCCGGTCAACAAAAAATCTTTTGAATCCAAATTGAAAACTTCATTTGTTCATGCATCCGATATTTCGAGCACTTCTAAGGCACCACCTCCAATTGCACAAACGCAAAATTTCTAAAAATGATTTAACGAAAAAAGAAAGTGTCAAACCAACCATACCAAATAGATTTCAAAAATCGAAGTCTAATGTTGATTGTTTCTATTATGGTGTGTTTGGACATGCGATGGATGATTGCGTTGTCATGAAAGAGGATGATCAATTTGCATGTAAAGAGAAAAATATTTTCAAATCACAAAGAAATGGTTCTTGCATTCATTGTGGTAAGCTAGGCCACACGATGAAAAATTATTTTTCAAAGCAGAAAGTTGAACAAAATACTTTCAAGGAAAAGAGGAATGTTTTCTTGTTTCTATTGTCACAAACTTGGCCATGTCATGGATGATTATTTTATGAAATAAAATGATGATTATCATGCCATAACTGCTAAGTTTAACTTTCAAAGGAAATTCAAAAATCAACATGCTTCCCATGCTCAAAGGTCTTCATCTTATAATGGAAACTCGTTTCCAAAAACTCATGCAAACAATGGAAAATCATTCTGTAAACCCACAACTCCTTGTTGCTTTCATTGTGGGAAATACAATCATGTCACGAATGAATGTTAGTTTTTAAAAATTGAGAATTTCCATGTTTCTAGAATGAATGTTAGGTTTGATTTTGTTTAAACCTAAAAATTTTGGAAACAAAAGAAGGATGTTTTTAAAAACTCTCTGATCATGTTAAAAGAAAATCTTTTGTCAAAGTTACCAACCCTCAATACTTTTATTGTGGCAACCATGGACATGTCATTGAGGATTACAAGATCATGGAAAGTGATGACAAGGTGGCAATGAAAATGTCAAAGACAATTTTTGGAAGAAATGCTTCTAACATCCAAGGACCCAAGAAAACTTGGGTGCCAAATCCGACAAATGAGTCGGTTGTGGTGAAGGTGTGCCGTGAGATAAATAAAGAATGAAAGAGGTTCTAGTAAAATGGAACAAGGCACACTCATATGGTAAAATCCCAACTTTGCTTCTTTCACTGTCAAATTGGTGTTTTTGATATTTTCCTTCTTACTACTCTGGTATGTTCTGAATTCA